>JAOUQX010000001.1:19059745-19070688 GCA_028566295.1 Liobagrus marginatus
AGCAGTTAATCGCAGCACTAACACTTAGAGACAGACAACCATTCACACACACATTCACTCCTATGGACAATTTAAAGCAGGCAATTCACCTATGCCCAATCACATGTGTTTGGAGGCGGGAGGAAACCGGAGTACCCGGGGAAGAACATGCAAACTCCACACAGAAAGACCCTGGGTAGGAATAAAAAGCCTAATATTATATACTTTAATATATTTATATTATGATATAATATACTGCATATTTTGTAGTTCCTGTTGCCACATTGTTGCTCTTCTCTCAACAGTCAGTAAACGATTTAAATTCTTAGTCTGGTATTCCTAGTCTGTGATCTAGCAAACATATATTGATGCCTTCATGGAAAGAGACTTTAAAGTATTAAAAATGGGCATTTGTAGTATGGCATAAATGTAAATAAATAAATAGCTAAATGCTACTAGTACTGCTGTCAGCATTGTGGGTAACCAAAGACAAGCCAGCCACACAGGCCCTTAAATAACAGCAACTAAGGGCACTATCTGTATTACAAAACACAAATTAAAACAAACCTGAAAAAAAGGAGAAGCTATTACACACACTTTGTCCAACTGTGAAGAAGCTATTTCATTCCAATTTATTACGCTTAGGCTTTGTAGTAATGACCATATGTGAGTTTAAGTCCTAGGAAGTCGATAGCCTCTGACAGAGTTCAGACAGTGAAATTTCAGCACCAAGGACAGCAACAGTAGAACTATGTGCACACTATAAAGGCTGAGACCATCAGGACTGCATGAAGGTCACACTTCGCCTCAAACTATCTGGTTTGGCAGAAGATCAGAAAGAAAGAAAAAGGAAAAAAATCAGTACTGAAAATCACTTTTTGTTTGAAGAATCATTAGGAAGAAAAATTCTTTTCCAACCCCATTTTCTTACTGTGACTTTTCCGTGCACTTTCTCTCTGAACACCACATCTGGCCATTACTGCCATTATCTTTCTTATACACAACAAGCCTTATGCTGAAGCTGCCCATGTATAAAGGTACAGTAGTATAAATGATCGTTGTTCAAAGCGTGCATAAATGATCGATTTAGGACGCAGCTATAATATATATATATGAAATAATATTCATATATAAAATATATATTTCTATTTACTAAATTGTGCTTGAAGATGTAACAATGCTAAAGCAATGCTAAAGAAATGATATGACTGAAAAGAGGATTTCACCACATAAATAAAAAAGGAAGAAAAAAAGAAGAACAAACAGAAACGTCGAATTTTATTTTAGCTGAATCTTTGTTCTTTGAGTAACACTGGAAATTACCCACAATGCCATTTAGACTCCATGCAGGTTGTGAAACATTGAGTCAGCCCTTCTTTCTAGACACTATACAGAAAGTGATGCAGCAGAGCCTTAGTCCTTTACTCTGTCCAGCTCTCTCACTACATGTACACTCAGCGTCAACATCTGTGTGCTTGCCAGCTCCTAGACAGCTGAGTTAGGTTTCCACCATGACACCCTCAACTCGCCTCCTGCTCCAAAGGTGTCACATCATGGCTGACCCTGCGTGCTTCCTATGTTTTTAGAGACAAATTTTGCTATGCTAGAATGGGTCCATCCGTCTTCTTAACAGGTGTCCCAATACCTTTGTCCCCACAGTATATATGCGTTTACTTTCAGGCATTCTTTAGAGTGATCTGCAGATGCATATGAATAAATACACCAGTTTCTTACCATTGCCTGCAGGCTGCTGTGTGTGTGCAAGACTCCTTTTGGTCTTCCTGTTGTCCCACTGGTGTAAATTATCATGGCTGGCCTTTTCACCCAATCAGAAATTGCTTCCTCCTTTGCCGGGAAGCGTGAATCTGCTGTGTGCAGTGTGTGCAGGTTGGCACTGGAAGGAAGACACAGACATGGCAGGCCCAGCTTCTGCGCTAGAGGTTTCAGTGTGCCAGTGTAAGGTTCACCAGCCAGGACCAGTGAGCTTTGAGAATCTGTGATGACGTACTCAAGCTCAGGCACAGGGTGCTTTCGGCAAAGCGGAACAGCAGTGCCACCGCACATCCATGTCGCCCACTGAGCAACCGTGTACGAAGCGTCGTTGGCACACAGAAAGGAAATGCGCTTGCCATGTAGATCTCCAGAGTGGCATATTAGTACGTGGTGTATCTGTGCTGCTAAACCTCTGCTGCTCTGGTAAAGGCTGCTATAGCTGTGCCTCCCACCTTCATCGATAATGGCCACTTTGTCCTCGTAAGCCAAGGCTTTAGTAAAAACTGGGGTGACACGTTCACGTGATCTGGTTGTTTGAGGACCACATGATCTCCAGGCTCTTTGGACTATGTTTCCAAGCAGCCATTTAAGTGAACATCCACTCGGTTTGGAGTGTAAACTGTTCCGCATGGATCTCCACACAGCCATCATGGAAAGACACAGCATGATGTGTTTAGTCTCTTATATAGTCTCTTAGGTCCTTATTTTAGTCTCAATACAAGGGAAACCCTAAATTACATTATAAATCAAAAAAGCTAAGAGGGAAAAAAAATGTATAAACATTAAGCACAAGTTTAAATGCCTTTCTTTAAAGTTTGTCATAAAAAAATACAACTATTATGCATATGAAATAAATCAATATAGACAAAAGGCAATCTGCTGTATATCTAACTCAATTGTAAGTAATTAACTGCAATGTCATCAATCATTGTGTTCTGTTATTAAGAGGATATATTTTTTTTATAGTCTTTTTTTTAACTCTGCAAAATATTTGTTTCACATGCTGTCAAATTTTCAAAAAAGTTAAACAGCGGATATGACGTTTTCGTGGACGTCCCCAGTAATAACCGACCAAGTCAAACAGGAGAAATAAACTCCGTATAAAATTTCCCAAAGTCAATTTTCATTCTTCTTCAACACAACTAAAGAATAAATAAGGCTTAAGCTTTAGTTTTTTAACGTTACAACCACATTTCATAAGCGAATGCAAAGAATCAGTTGAGACTTAAACAAACTGATAAATTAACAACAACCCGCTCTTACCTAAACGACATTGGCGGACGGTGTACGGCGGTTTAATGTTCGGGTAGAAACCAGGAGCGGCAGGAACCTTCGCATACGGAAATACATAAATCGCTGTTTACCCGTAATTTTTTGGTCCAAATGTTTTTTTCTGATTAAACATTGATTACGGGACATTTTTATGAACGGTAAAATGAAAACTGTTTGAAATATAAATTGGTTTACAGGCGAAACGCAGTTAATAACCAAGTAACGAAAACGCTTTGCGCATGCGCACATCAACGTTGCCTCAGACGTTTTGAACAGCTCCGGTTTCTTTAACTTTCGGAGCGATTGTTGTCCCAGTATGCATACTTTTGCTTTCAACAGTTATTTACGCCAGAAATTAAACGGTAGTATCTATTTCTATTTCCTTTTTTCAGCCTGTTCAGAAAACACTGATATGCCAAAAAAGGTGAAGCATGTAGATCAGCATCTACAAAGGTGTAGCTTAGAAGAGTCACTGTTCATACTAGCACGTGGTTTGTTTTGTTAATAGATTACTATTATTGTGTTGTGGCCTTGAGTATATGTGTGTTTATATTTATTTTTAACTTGAATTTCTGAAACGTACGAAAAAGTGTGCAAGGCCAGTAAATGGCCAGTTTTTCTGTTCTGCCATGAAGAAGGGGGAAAGTGTTCCTACAGTGTACTCAAATCATGTTGTGTATCATTTGAGTATCATCTATATATGGTGGTGTGAGAGAAAACAATGTTATTTATAAAAAATAATTTCATTCATTACATGATACATACACCTTAGCCAATAACTCACAAATTAAACAGGTGCTAGTGAATAAAATTAGAGACTGGTGTATGTAAACATCAACCACAATCAAGGTTTAATGGAAACAAATCTTTATTCTAGCATGATTCATTGGGTTAACTTTGTTTTATTGAAGGCAACATACTTGAAAAGCAGATAAGGTAAGAGTAGATGTCCAGACGGCATGGTTAAATTGTTGGATTGGCACCTAAACATGTGTTGTGCCAACAGGCTGTTGTTCGCCAGCCTCAGTGCGAGCCTCCTGCTTTTGGCAGCGGCTCACAGCACGGGCACATTCAGCCACCAGCTGGCAGTCGCGGGCCTCTGATAAGGACTGCGCAGAGATGGCACTCGTTCAAAAAGTTTTCCCTTCCCAAAACCCCTCCGTCGCAAACGAGGATGGCATGTTCCTGCAAACTGGAAGCTTTGTCTCAGTATCTCTGCTCCAGTTTGAGGAGTAGCGTCGACACTGAGCGGTCCATTCTCAAACAAAGAAGAGAGAATGGCCACCAGAAAACGCTTTTGCTGCACCGTTAATTGTGAGTATGATGCTAAAGGCGCGCTATCCAGCCAATATGTGTAATATGTGATTCTTGTTTTTCCTGAGGACTATTTGGAAGGTGACCAAGTCCCTGTGAAAGGTTAGCATTTGCGCTCATGGACTTCGGCCATTTTCTTGGCACATTCATCATGGAAAAAAGGAATACAATCATCGAAAGGATCGCGGCGGCTGAGCGATGGAAAGCGGTCCAGCCAAGCTATAGTTCCACTGACCGACGGCGTATCCACCGTGTTGAAGTTCTAAGCCTGGACGTTATTTTTAGGAGGTAAAACAACGGACCTGAACTTTGACACAGGATTATAGGTACAACACTGAGACAAAGAGTGCAACCGGAGACACCTCCTTTTATATACCTTTGTGTTAGCGTAGCTCGGAAAGTGAACAGCGTGCCAGAATACATTAGGTTGGCACCAGATCAGAATTTCTTGGCACCAACCCTAGCGCTCTTCTGTGCCCTTCTTAGAACACATGGCACGATGGCGGTGGTGGTGGCATCTGGCCGATCTGACTCCCGCCAGCTGCGCATTGTCTCCGCCAGTTGGAATGCTTGGCACTGCCACTTCATCAACTACCTGTGGCTCCTCCCAGGTGCAGAGGGGGGGCTATGAATTATTTGTCGCTGCAGCTGCAAACTTGACTTCTTTCCAAGAAATGCAGCCGCTCAGGAAGCACACGTCAGATTCGTGACATGCATACTGATGCACAAGGCAAATTGCACGGGAGGTGGCGGCAAATACAGACCGAATTGCGCTTGCTGAAGGATTGTTATCTGTAGAGAAACTATTGCCTTAAAGATCCAGGGATCTGAGATTTGGGGCTGAAATATGGAATGAACCTAACCGACATCTTAGGGTCTAGGAAATGACTGGACACCAGAAGCCAGAAGTCCATCACAAAGTGGAGATATATTTTTCAGGGATCATGTTTTCTCTGGCCTTTTTTTAAACGCCAAGGCTTTAATGGCGCTCTCTGAGGTATTCAAATGTATTGGAGGTTTTTCACCACATTTCTGATTGAACTGTTTACCTAGAGGAATGCTTGTGTTTACCAGTTCCAGGATCATTCCAAAGGCTTTCTCTCTTTGTAAGCAGCATTGCTTCTGGGATCATTTTCTGTAAGGTCTCACTATTCACAAAGGATACATGTCTTTTTCTACAGATAATCCTGTCATGTTCTCTAAATCTTGCTAACAGTGCTAAAACCACAGGAGGGACCAGCACGGTGGAGAAGTTTTGAATAAATCATAGCCCTCAAGTGAATTACAGTACATGGTTTGTTTATCTTGAAGTGGAGCAGCTACATCAGCACCGAGAATAGCATATGACATCATGGGTATTATTAAAGAGACAAACATCCGTTTCTTTTGTAATGCTTTGCTTTGAGCTTCATTGCCCAGATTGGAATTTTTTTATCATGTGATATATATATAGATAGATAGATATATATATATATTTTTTTTTTTTGTTTATTTTCTTTTTCCCAAAAGATTGCAGATGCTTTCTGGGAAGTTTCAAGAAGGCAGCAGCTTGGTGCTTTTATTTTCATGTTCAGCTGATGATGACCCACTGGGGTTTGGTGCCATCTGTGGCGGGCTGACCCACTTTAGCCCACAGCCATGTCCAACTGCTCTGTGTCCCAAGCATATGTGTAGTGGCAGGAGGATAAGCGATCATCAAAGCATGGCATCAGGAAACACACTCCTGCTTGGAAACCAGAGCAGGCTCCAGACGCTAGCTATTCTGTAGCATATGCTAGCGATGCTGGACTCGCAAATCTTGCAAGATGGGGTTGCCCTCCGTTCCAGGGCCTTTCTTTAGTTGGCATAAGGAGAGAGTTAATCCTTCATTATTTATTCATTTTGAGAATGTACAAGCATGTCAGTGTGGATGTGTAATGTATGTGTCAATCCTTCTGTCATACGTGTTGATGCTGTTGTGAAGGAAATGGACTTCTGACTTACAGTATTTAAATAACCCTTAATTTGATTGTTCTCTTTCTTCTGGAGAATGATATTGGTGGTTCGATTTTCCAATGTTGCAGTAGTACTTTAACAGTTACTGCTCTTTACTTTTAAACAGACGGTTGTAAGTTTAGACCACGAAAAGTTACTTGTGCTTACAGTTGTTTCAGTATTAGCACTAGGATTTACGGTATACTATTCATTAGGAAGTTATGTAAGATTTCTAACTAAGAATAAATACATTGATTAAAATACGTTATTCTGAATGAACAGATTATTTACTCTAAACACACAAATACAGAAACACATACTAGCTGCACTATTTCATTTGGGAGCTGCATGCCATTTGACTGACAGTAGCAAGTCTGGACTCCATATCAGCTGCTATTGGTGAAAAAGGCATTTGACTAACATCAAAGTAACCAATCAGAGTGCAGAGTTTTTCACGTCATGTTTTAGCGCAGGGATCATCACGCGGTGCCCGCAAGCACCAGGTCGCCCACAAGGACCACATCCACGGGCCTGTTTTAAAAATATCCCACCATAGCACCACTTACCAGTGAGCTAAATCTATTTTTATTTTTGTTGCTATTCTGTTTTTTAAATCAGGCTTGAATTAATGTAAATTTGAAAATATAATTACCGGTACTTACAGAGATTTATAGAAATAAAGTGTTGCATGTTGCTATTTATCTGTTTCCTACCTTGTTCGATCATTGCTGATAGTTATTGTGAGAAATCATTAACACGATCAGTGTCTTCACATATACAGTATGAATAACATTAATTATAAATAATAAAAAAATGTAAGGTAACTTGAGCAAATTGGTTATTTCTGAACTGAATACCAAACTGGTAGCTTTTCGCATTAATCGCAACCCAAGAAGTAGCTCTCAGTTTCAAAAAAGTTGGAGACCCCTGCTCTAGCGGCATGAGAATGTAAGGTTGATGTCGTTACAAAAACAGAGACTGGTGTACAAGCAGCAATCAATGATTTAAGAAAGATGTGTAAATGAATGAGTCCATACAGTGAACTTTACATCATTTTAAATCCAACGTTTAGACGATTCTCATAACGCTCACCGTCACCGTTGTTAACAAGATAGCTTTTGTCCTGTATGAGGGAAATAAAGCATCACAACCGCTTCGTTTACAGGCAGACTGTTAATAAATGCCTAACACACGTCTCGCAGAAAACCTGCACAATCCAACCAATTGGAGGACCACTTGGAAAATGTTTTGAAATTTGTGTACCATATGCATCAGACTTTCAGCCAAAGATTAGGTAGTCAGAGCGTCGGAGGCTGAGCTCTCTGATGTAGTCAACAGTTGTCAATTAGGCTATGATTTTGTGCTTCCTTCTCTAGCCGGTCTCTTTTAGAACACATTAACTTCCAAATATTCATATCTGAAGCTCTAAACTGATACACGTGCAGATAATATCATTGTGTGAATTCCCTAGATTCCTTTTTTTTTTTTTTTTTTGGAAAGTTTATAGTTTCCCCTTAAAAGTATTTTCTGTCTCCAGCTTTCGGTTAGTGAACGATGCCAGAAAATCCCTGGCAGGGTCAGAAATGAGTCCTTTAGGGCAGTTAAGCAGGAAATTGCCCAGACGGTGGTGCCACAGACGGGCAGCCATGTGGAGGGTATCAATGCACAGACCCCATGCCCACTGGGACCCTAGTGTGTGAGCCACATATGCAACTGCATTCTGGCTCCATCAGCTGATCCTGACGTTTCGAATCAGTGATGAGTCCTGCTTAGCAGGTGTGATTGGAACTCTCACAGGATTTCCAAACGGCGCCAAGAAAGATTGGTTCACAGGGAATGGGAATGTGATGTATTAATCACGGTGGTTGTGTTCACTTCCTGTATCGGTTTCAACTCTATCTTGGCTGTGCTTCCTTAAGCTGTTTTTAAAAATATATATATATATCAATGCAGGTTGTTTCATTATATGGTCAAAAATATTGGGACACCTAACCATCACATCCATATGTGAACCTCTGCGGTTCACTCTTACAACTATAATAACCTCCACACTATTGGAAAGACTTTCCAGTTGATTTTGGAGCATGGCTTCGGGAATTTGTTCATCCATACATAAAGAGTTCATTCCGCTGATGTCAGGTCGATGACATCACTGATTCGAAACGTCAGCATCAGCTGATGAAGCAAGAATGCAGTTGCATATGTGGCTCACACACTAGGGTCCCACTGGGCACAGGATCTGTGCATTGATACCCTCCACATGGCTGCCCGTCTGTGGCACGACCGTCTGGGCAATTTCCTCCTTTACTGCCCTGAAGATGTGCAGGACACTCGAGTTCTTCCTTTCCAACCATAACACACTATATATTCATAGAGTTCAGGGTCCCTTAGTTCATGTGAAGGAATTATGTAATGCTAGAGAAGTGTGTGCTTTAGACTTTGTCGCAACTGTGGGGAAGATATAAGTATAATTTTATTCTGGAAACTTGTTACTTTAACTTTACTACATTTAAGACAAATAACGTCTAAAAAGAAAATCATCGTTTTACTCCACTATATTTTTGTCAAGCTCCTTAAGTAGAAAGTAGTAACTGTAGTCTGAAGATGATTTTTTTTCTTTTCTGAGAACCTGATTCTGAAAAGCTCACTCTTGTAGGGTGTTGTAAGGTTTGGCGATTTCCTGTCATTTTTTGTCTTTTTAGAGCATAAGTGTCGGTATGAAGTATGGTCACGTCCAAGGGCGGCTCTAGGATTTCGTCAGTGGCCAAGGGTGGGGTTGGGTGCGGGCTTAATCATTTTTTCCAAAAAAACATCTTATATCTGTGTATAAAAAAGAAAGCGTGCCTTTGTTTTCTATTTGTTCGCCTAGTTGCCATCGCTTTGCGGATACATCGCAAACGCATTGGTCATGATGTTAGTTAACACACAAAAACGTTCTGTAGTCTACATTGCGTCTGACTCTACACTGGACACGAGTGGCCTGATGCAACAAAAGACAAATCCCCAACAGTAAACCGATTCCCCTTTCCCCTTTCTATTTCTGACATAGTCCAAGCTCTTTGTAACGGGCGCTTTGTCAGGTCCAGAGTAGGCAGCTTTCAATCTGTTGCGGTGCATTTCGGCATGACATGCCGGCATGACCTACGTCTGGTGTAGACGTGCTGTAATAACGCTAAAGCTGTAGAACATTCTAAAAGCTATTAATAACATACAACAAACTGGTCAGTATATACAGTATATACTGGTCAGAGGGTGGTGGCTCAATGGTAAGGTAATGGTAATTGCACCAGGCAAGGCTTCACCTCACCTGGCTTCACCATCATTGGGTCTTTGAGCAAGGCCCTTAACCTCACTTGCTCCAGGGGCGTCGCACGCTCTGACTGACCCTGCACTCTGACCCTAGCGTTCATATTCATAGGCTGGGATATGCGGAATAAAAACATTTCACTGCATGTATGTGTATGTGATAAATAAGATTTGAATATATTCACTAAGCTGCTTCAGATGTATAAGGTACTGTAAGCATTACAGTAAAACAATGCGTTACAAATGCTTCTGAACTTTTCCTTGTAATAGTGTGATATTTGACCAGTAGTATAAGTCCTTCCACTCAGGTAAGGAAGTTGTGTATTTTGTCCACCTCTGTTAGCCATTCATGATGATGATGACGATGCTGATATTTAGAAATGGCTAAAAAAAAGTGAGACCGTATATATATTTCTAACTATTTCAGGCTTCCATTAAGTATTATAGTCAGGAATAGCGGTCAGTGTAAGAACGGTCAGTTTGAAGCTCCTGTATCACATCTTGTCCTATTAAATTTAACGAGCTTGCTAAAGTCCATTAAAATTCCTCTCAGCTTGTGTTTTGAGATCAGGAGATTGTGAACGTGAGGGTAGCTTTCTCTAACTTCCAGCATGGTCTAGTCTACATCTTCCGCCTCAGCAGACCGAGTTCTCTGCACACGCCGGCTCTGCTGATGGTCTCTCACTAATGAGTTATTGATCCGCACCCGTAGCCTTTCAGCGCTTTCCGAAGGCTGCGGAAATGAGTGAGCAGAGAGACAATCAAGACCTTCCCTTCCTAATCAGACCCACTGCTAGCAGGTCGCCGCGTAAAAGCTGCGCCTCGTTCTCTTTTGTTTATTCGGTTATTTGTTCATTTATTTGAAGGAACAGCTCAGCCTTTCACACTTACACACACAAAACATAACGGCTTCCAGATGGTGCGCTTAGATTATTTTATTCCGACCCGTTGTCCTGTTATACAGCAGTTCTGATTGAATTTCACTGGAGCAAGTGCCCAGATCGGGCTCCTGCATGCTCACAGGGGAATGATGCCAATAATGATGCTTTTAAGGAGCTGGTTATATGACATGGTCCTGTGTAAATCTCCTTATTCGTAGTACTTCCTGTTATCCTGTTATCAGTTCTCTTTCTTTCCTACTCACTGTAGCCCTTCATCCATCCTTCCTGTTCTTACTGCCTTCCTTCCTTTCTATTGGCATCTGTCTGTCATGCTTTTCCTGCACGCTCTCATCTCTTACTCTTAATTATCATATATGCATGCTCTCTCTCTCTCTCTCTCTCTCTCTCTCTCTCTCTCTCTCTCTCTCTCTCTCTCTCTCTCTC
>JAOUQX010000001.1:19174865-19179865 GCA_028566295.1 Liobagrus marginatus
GCCGCGTCGTAAGGTCCTTCGGGCGGCCGTCCCGGCCACGCCCCTCTGTAGGTCGCCGGCACAGGGGGCGTTACAGGAACATAATGAGCATCAATGCATCCAGGAGTTTGTAGTACATTGTGGTATTTTTGAGGTAGTGAACGTTCGGTACTGAAAACATTGTAAGTATTTTGTCATTTTAACCACTGCATTCTATTAAATGGGCAATGCATGAGTGAGTAATGATCCGCTAGTACACCACTGACAAATCATACTTATACACACCCTGAAGGCTGAGTGCATTATGAGATCCTTGACTACAGAATGTCATTTACATTTACAGTATTTGTCAGACGTCCTTACCCAGAGCGACATTCCACATGTGCTTTGGGTCTCTACATATGAATAGATTCGCTAGATCACAAACCGCATGAATGAGACGCTACCTACGTGTCATGTTTTGCCTTCAATATATCTTCTGTAGCTACATTTTGTCACTAAATAAAAAGAGAAAACGGCTACTATTAGTTACTAACGATAACGATACTGATAGCTGATTGGGTCATTTGTATGGTTCCCAATTATATACTTATGTATGTGTTACATAGTTCAATTTGTTTATTAGGATATCGTTTCTAAATCACTTTCAGTAGAATTATATCTTAAACACCTGTCTCACAGCAGGAAGGTCATGGGTTCCACAGGCACACAAACACATCTGCCAACTAAAACGCAAACACACACACACACACAAACACACAAGTACAAAGACTGAGAGAGTGGAGGATGTGAAAAGATAGAAATAAAATGGGACAAAAAAAGTATAAAAGACAAAGCGAAGACAAAACGGGACGTTAATATAGGGTGTACATCTGTCGGAGACAATAGATGCAAAAACTCTTACCAAAATGTTTACAAAATGAAAAAGATAACAAGATTGAATGACTTGTCTATCATTTATTCCTTCTCATTTCCTCTATAGTTTAGTGTATTATTCATTTCAACTGTATAACACCAACAGTGCCGTCCTCTAGGTCGGTACGGTAGCAGAGTAGTTATCAGTCCTGCCGCACAGCAAGAAGGTCATACGGTTTGATTCCTGCCCCGGGTGTTTCTGTGTGGAGTTTGCATGTTCTCCCTGTGCTTGTGTGGATTTTCCCTGGGTATTCTGGTTTCCTCCAAGCACATGCAATTAGGCATAGGTGATTGGCTACTCTTAGTTTTCCATAGGAGTGAATGTGAATGGTTGTCTGTCTCTAAGTGTTAGTCCTGTGCTTGTCCAGGCTGTACTCCGCCTCACACCACAAGTTATCTGGGATAGACTCCAGTGCCCCCACGACCCTGAACAGGATAAGCGCTAGACAATGGTTGAATGAATAATGAAAATATATTTTTCTAATTAGTTAGTTAGCTTTGACTAGGTATGGTGCACACAGGCCACACCTCCTTTAATAAGACTGATACACAAAAGTCACACCTTCTTTACTGGAATTCCAAGCCATCCTTTTCTCATGAATGAATGAATGAATGAACGAATGAATTAATGTTCTCTAAAAACCTTAAAACCCACAATCAGTCCAAAGTGCAGACACGATAGCTCTTAAGCAACCTTTATCTAAAAACTGTAATACTTATAATACCGCTAACATATAATAACACTCTTAAAGCTTACTTAAGTGGCACTGCTGCTGTCTATGAAATACCGCCTGAAGCCTGTATAATAGGATCTACAGTGTGTTTTCATTAAGTGTCACAAAGCTTCAACTGGAGTTTGTTGATATGCGAGTTTATCGGTGTGTACAGTATTGAGCATTATCTATAGCCCAGTCTTCTCAGCTTGTGTGTCTCTCTGATAATTGTTGTATAATTAGGTTCAATCCTAAGAAACTGCTGTAGCAGTGTGATAAAGAGTAAAAGGCAAGCGCGTTGAAAACCAGACTCCATGTACAGTATGTGCACAGGACAGACCGGGGTCTTGTTAACACGACTGTTACACACCAGTCTTCCACCCTGCTAACCTGTCAGAGAGTTGGTGGGAGAGCAGGGCATGATGGGAGCAGTAGTTTGTTGTCTGGTGAGGGGGCGGAGCTTCCCAAGAGGGAGCAGATGTGTTAGAGCTTAAGCACAGCTGTGTAGGCTGATAACAGAGGAAGGGAGATGTCGGTGCGAGGGATCCTCTTATCTCACACACACACACACACGCATACACATAAACAGCGCACAAATGGTGCCAACGCTTCACACTCAAACAAGGACAGAGAGAGAGAGAGTGAGATGTGTGAAGGGATGAAGAGATAGTGAATGCACTGAAATGTGGAGTAGTGTGTGTGTGTATGTGGAGGAGGGTGTAGGGTGATCGATCAGAGATTGATGGTCTCACTAGAAGACAAAGACAAAATGACGCAATGCACACAACCCCAAATTAAATAGAGTGACTGCTACGATTGTAAGTAGTTAGTTATCACAGGTTTGTTTTGGAATTATTGAGAAAATCATTTTGTATATGGTCCTAATGTGTAAAAAGAAATACAGACATATGTACGTGTGTGTGTGTGTGTGTGTGTGTGTGTGTGTGTGTGTGTGTGTGTGTGTGTGTGTGTGTGTGTGTGTGTGTGGGTGAGGAAACAGTTAGCCTTCCTATTTCTGTTTCCTGCGCACTTGTTCTGCGGTCTCTATGAGGAACAGATGTTCACAACTCGATACTGCGACACATCCCCCAGTTCCCTGCTATCTTCAGTCCCAGCACTGCCAACTGCCAGCTCACATGCACAGACACACACATATACACACAATGTGTGAGTCAGGGTCTACCTATCAACACACACATTCCTGTGAAGGCGTTGCGCTTCCCAGCTGTTCACTAACACACTAAATAATGCCGTTCATTTTTAAACCTGCGGTGTTCAGCTCGGAGAATTACTCAACTATAGCTTGTGGATGAACAGTCTGTCTGTCTTCTGTCTGTCTCTCTTTCTGTATGTCTGTCTATGCACATTCTGATTATTTCTGTCTTTGCATTTTGCTCGTCATCTCTTTGGAAAACTCCTTCACGTTGCTCCTCTTTCTCTTTTCCAATGGCACTGATGTAGTGATTTTAATTCTGTTTTTGCGGATGATTCTGATTCAGCGTGATCTGGTTTTACGTTTGATCCTGTTTCAGTCACCTGATTCTGGGTTTAATTCGGATTCAAACAGATCTGATTCTGAGTATTGATTCTGATTCGATGTGATCCAATTCTAGGTTTGATTAAGATTCAGTGTGATCTGTGTCTAGGTTTGACTCTGATTCGATGTGATCCAATTGTAGGTTTGATTCTGATTCAGATTCATCTGATTCTAGGTTTGATTCTGATTCATTGTGAACTGTTTATAGGTTTGATTCTGATTCTGATTCTGATTCAGTGTGATCTATTTCTAGGTTTAATTCTGATTCAGAGTTATCCGATTCTCCATTTGATTCTGATTCAGACTGGGTCTCCTTTTATCTCTTCTCTCTCATGTCCTTATTCTACATGCCACAAAGCTGTTACACACTGTTCCTTTTTATGGCTTGCGCTCTCATTTTCCATAAATCAGGAAAGAGGGATAGAAAGTGAGAAGGAAAATACAGACACAGTTGAGAAAAAAAAAACCCCAAAAAAACGATGTGGCACCACATCTGCCTCTGCAAAGTCACCACACTCATATTCTTAGTCTTAAAGCCTGTTATTGCCTTTAGCCATCTGCTCATTAGATAAACTCCATCACAGAACCTGTCCTTAAAATAACTATCATTTACATGGCCGCCTGTAGCACTGACTCAATAGGACAGCGAATGTTGGAAAGTGTGGATGAGGACAATAGTGCTGCTGCTCTCCGAGTCTTATCTCTGTCCAACATGCAGGCCGCTGTACGAAAGGATTTACAATGTGGATGCTGGCAAAAGGGCAGCAAGCCTGGCGGTCTCTCTCTGTCTCTCTGACTATCTGTCTCTCCATCCATGTGGCTTTGCAGAGACAGACCATCATTTTCACATTTCCATCCTGACACAATGCGACGCAATCAGGGCCAATCTCTGCATGCTGCCTCTCCAGCTATCAGATGGAGACAAAAGGCAGGGAATAGAGAAAGAGAGAGGAAGGACAATAGGGAAGGACGCACAGGTGCTCTGAATGCCAGTGGGTCGAGGTCGAGGTAGAAGAATGTGGCAGCCATTAAACACACAGTGAGAGACATTTAAATTTAGGGCAAACAATATAAGGTCATAAAAGGGTTACAAGGTTAAGAGTTGCTGGTGGGAATAAAAAAGAGAGAGAACCGAATTGCATTAGGAGAAAAAGGATGCTAGAGATGAAGAGGAAAAGAGAGATAATGATCTTAATGCATCCAAGATCAAGTGCACAAATGGCGAAACTCACACACACTCATATACCGTTTCGAATACTTCACAGTTTCTAATGTTTCTAATCATGTTTGTTTGGAGTGAAAGATTTGTCAAAGGGGGTATATCTCGCCATTTCAATATGTAAGTGATGACATAACCACTTTAAACCATTCAACAACAATTTAATATATGTATATTATATTATATTATATTATATTATATTATATATTTAATAATATATAGTAATATGATGAAAATATCCCACCCAGTGTGTTTCTGTGTGGAGTGTGCATGTTCTCCCTGTGCTTGCGCAGGAAGGTCATGGGTTCCGCAAGCACACAAACACATCTGACAAGTAACACACACACACACACACACACACACACGTACACCAACACACAAGTACAAAGACTGAGAGAGTGGAGGATGTGAAGGGACAGAACTAAAATGGGTGTGAAAAAGGAGAAAAGACAAAGCAAAGACAAAACGGGGTAGAGTGTATATCTGTCGGAGACATAGATGCAAAAACTCTTCCAAAAGTGTTTACAAAATGAAAAAGGTAACAAGATTGAGTGACTATCATTTATTCCTTCTCATTTCCTCTATAGTTTATGGTGTAAAAGTATTTATCAGTCCGGCCTCACAGCAAGAAGGTTAT
>JAOUQX010000001.1:19184865-19186294 GCA_028566295.1 Liobagrus marginatus
ATTGTTGAATGTTTTGTCATTCTCACTCTAGTTACAATAAGTAGACCATTATAGATTGAAAATAAAACTGTAGTGTTTTTAGCAATTCTTCTGTCCTGTCTGCATTCTTCTATCAAATGGGCTCTGCGTTGTTGATCGGAGGATCTGGGTTCAAGCCCCACTGCTGCCAAACTGCCGCTGTAGGCCCCTGAACAAGGCCCTTAACCCTCTCTGGTCCAGTGATCATGATGACATTTTATTCCGGTCAGATTAATGCTGTATCTGGAGTCTGTCCAGGAACAGTCCATCGCAGGGCATCATCTCTACACACATTCACTCCTAGCTAGTAAAGGTACTACAACGAACTAGAACGATGTTCAGAAGTGTTTTGCTGTCATACATGATCAGTGCAGATGTCATGGGGGATGTCAAAAGGAGAGCTTTAAAGTAGTTACAGACACCCGTATTTCGACTTAAGACAGTGGCATATTGATCAATCTGTTTGTATGTTGCTCTGACTTCATGAATGGTGCGCTTGGCCATGGATTTGGACAACTGCCAGTTTGTAGTGAACACTGTTGTCATAAGATAGCATTCGAGATACAACATAAGGTGCCAGTATTGGTTTAATTTGGCACTGGGTACCAACTGCCAGTCTAATATTGGACAGATGTGGGGAAACAGCGACGCCTAGCGTTGATAAAGGGACTGCACATTTCTCTCCTTTTCACACTCTCCCTCTCTCTCTCTCACACACACACACATTAAGCACAAGACAAATCCTGACTCTATTCTTTCCTGCAAAATCAATTTCCACCCTGAATTTCGTCCACGTTTGATTTATTGGTGTTCAGAGTTAGTTAATGAGCTGGATCAGGTGTGTTAAATATGAGGATGTGGATTGTACTGAATCTATAGTCCCAAAGCAAACCACAAACTACATTAAACAGAGCTGGATTAAACCAGTGAGTGAAGCCGATGACACTTCAGCACAGAGACGCTGCAGGAGGTGCGTGTTACTGTGTAGCTATGCTAGTGTTACCGCTAACAGTTTAGCTCCTCATAAACAATTTTACTACCGTGTTACTGTGTACGCTATGAAAGCGTACGACAATAAAAAATAAAATAACGAATATAACCCTACAATTACACTAAATGAAAAAATACCAATACTAATATTAATAACACGTTTTCAACCAGTTTATAAATAGTTTTGCTAATTGCTAATTTGTCGCTCCGCTATAAAAGGATACAGGAGGTTAAATTATGTTCTAAAGTCTGGTGTTATTTTTTTAGACTATTTTTGTGTCAGTTGTAAACGCTTGAGAGAGAGAGAGAGAGAGAGAGAGAGAGAGAGAGCGCCCAACCTCCGCACCAGATGGTGTTTTAAACTCTGACTGAAGCTACACAGACACACAGAGCCAATAGAGCCACTGGCTTCAACACCACC
>JAOUQX010000001.1:19223202-19238796 GCA_028566295.1 Liobagrus marginatus
TTTTTTCTTTCTACCTCCTGCCTACTTGTGTTTTTATCTTCTTTTTCTCAGAGCGGGTATCCAAGAAGGAATCGACTGTGTAGATTACTGCTCCATGTCTCTCTCTGTTGTCTCTGATGTCTCGCTGTTCTGCCTGGTTCTCTCTTTTCTCTCTGTCTTGTTTTCAGCTTTGGCCGGACATGTAAAGACGTTCTAAGGGGAGGAATCTGTAGAGTAGAAACTCCTTGTGCGTTTTATAATCGCTCGTGTTTTGAGACAGCGAGAGGACGGTGGTGCAATATGAGAAAGGAATTCAGCTACTGAACGGAGCCTCAGAAACCACCCTTAGGGTACCTTATAATATAAATCTACATATAAATCTATTTAAAATAACAACCGTAACTTAATGTGAATGTATATAGTATTTAAAAAGTAAAGCGGTCCAAAAAAATGTGTTTGCCAAATAACAAAAGTATAATGTCTACAAGTCATTTCTCGCTTCTTTTTCTGTCCTCAATCAAAGCAACTGTAATTATTCATTCAGACCCGTGCATCTTTTTCCGTCCTGTCTGTTTTATTCTGTATATTGTGTAATTTATTGACGTCGTTAACGGCAACTCCTGATTTTGTCGAGTCACGGGCGTTCGGGGGTCAAAAAGGGGTGCGGGGCTCGAGTTCACCTTGATGGTAAACTTGACCCTACATCATCACCATAATATTTAAACCGATCGTCGCCATTGGGTACAAAGAAACAGCTTGTAAATGTGCTGCGTCTGCAAAATCAGGAACTTCGATGAAACCGCGAAGGCAAATGTAGGAGTTGGTGACTCATCACATTACGGCTTGTACAGTTTATCGCCAGATGGCTGAAAATGAAGCAGCATGATTTGAAGGGAGCGTACACGTTCATTAACGCCATCTTGTTAACCGTGATGTCGATGGCAGGCTTCAGAATCCTTTTCTGTTGATTTCAGTGTAATTGTGTAAAATGCTGCACGTTTTTTCACTGAACTATGCTCCGACATAGTCACGGTACAAATATCCGACACCAGAGTCAAGCTAACCCCCTTTTTAAATTTTTTTATTTATTTATTTTATTTAAAAAAAAATTCTCTTGTCAATAATCCGGTACACAGCTCTGGTTTTTCCCCCCGGATGCAGTCCTCAGCTTTTTCTCCAGATGTGCTGGAGTCGTAGAAAGACACTGAAGTGGGATTTAAGTGAGGATTTCATTCATGAGAATAAGAATGCCCGAAAATAAAAAAAATAAAAAAGCCCTTAAGAATGAAGTGGGTTTGTCACCCTGTGCTTAATGTAGGTTTAAAAGCACTCTATACACAGGCAGAAACATTTTGTGCACTCGGACATCCTGTTCACATGCCATACCTCGAACACGGACCAAACTTAAAGGTTTCCTGCTTAGTTGTCTACTCAGCGCTTTTTTTTGGATGTCGCCTCGTTTAATCGAATTGCATTCGATATTGAATGATCTATTTTCTTATTTCTAAATTAATATATAAAGTCTGTCACTTATCCAGCCCATATGTAAAACTATTTCTTTTTTTTATTTTTTTTAACCTGTGAATGATGAAGCAGCGCTGCATGTGGCTCACGTCGTCTCCCGGGTTGTTCGTCTTCGGCCTTTCACCTCCTTGTTAGCTACCTCCTGTCTAAGAGCGTTCATCTCAGAGAGCCGTGCCGCTAGCAGACATGCAAACCCCACGCCATATAAAGAAGCGATGTACATTCAGTCTGCATGTTACTTTAGGGTTGTAGACAGAAACATGACTAAACAGGATGCAGGACTAATCACAATGTCACCAGTATCAATTACAGAGGTTCAAATAGGTATTTGTTTGGGTTGTGGCCATATTTACACCACCGGTTGCCATAGTAACGGTGCAGCCTTCATACTTAGCGTAAGAAATTTCGTTTAGATGTGTGTCAAATGGCAAACAAAAACACAACACCCTGAATGACTGGAAAAATGTTTCATATTTAATATTCCATACAAATGTGGCATAAAACAACAAAAGAAAAGTTGTTGGAGTGTTTTTAATTTTAACGTCTCTGAACAAAACACGACATGGCACGATTTAAACTGTCTGTTTGAACACTCTATTTTCTACACAGTTGGTTGAGTTTTATTCATCATATCCAAAACAGTAGTTATTCAAAAGAACAGACCAAAGCAGCTATGTATGCTGGTTAATTCCAGCCTTTTAGACATGAGCTAGTGTAAACTAAGGCCCCTGAACCAAAGTATTGGGAGAAAACGCACACACTCAAAGTGTAAAAAGTACAAAACAACAGCTAGGCATGTGCCTGTATTATACATGTTGTTCGATGTAGCATATGTTATGAGTGTGTGTACCCAGTGGAGACAGCATGGCAGACAGCAGCTCATGACTTTTTTTTTAACATACCAGTCTATATGCCAAATGTGTGAGGTCTGTACAGACTGGTCAGTAGCTACAGGTAACCGTGTAGTTGTTTTCATATATAAGCCTCACAATGTTGTAAATAGAGACAAAACAGCTTAGGCAGTTATCATGACATAGGTACCATGAGGAAATAGGCACATGTCTAGTCGCTAAAGAACGTCAACGTGTGCTTAAGAGACGGCGGCTTCCTATTCATGATCTCGCTGCGCAAACTACTTGAATATTCCAGAGCTTTAATCCGACACCACGACCAAAATAAAGGCGGAGCATATAAACACATATCTCTCACTCCTTCTCTGTGCTTTGCATGTCTGCTCAGCGAACTTACGTTTTAGTTCGTATGAGGCCCTATGTGCTTTGTGATCTAATTTGTGTCCCATTGTGTCTCCAACCAAAGTTGAACCAAAAAGGAAGAGCTTTCTGATGTACTCTTCAACCATTTTGTACATATCTGTGTTTTCTTGGGCACAGCCGAGAAGCACGGATTCTCTGAGCTGATTTGTGAAGGGGTCAAGGCTGAAGGACATCCAGGGGCCAAACATTTCTTATCACATGACCCTAGGAAATAACACGCATTCAAGAAAGTCCCATGAGCTTGATGGCCCTTAATCTGAAGCAACGGTGTTTATTTAGCATTATGAATACATGACGAGAAATTTGATAAGGACTATTTTTTTTTTTTTTGCCCCATCACTTTTTTTCTTCTACTTTTTTATTACAGCATCCATGTAAGATACAGGTGGAATGTTTTGCTCGGGAAAATGCATGTGATCAGAAGCTTTTGGCGCTCTCTAACAGAAGCCCTTTATCAGTGGACAGATCATCCAGTTGTAATTTAAACCTCACACTAACGAGACCGAAAAGGCTATTGTTAGAAAATCCGGAGTGAACGTTTGATCCCCCTAATGCTGAAATAGCTTTTTTTTTTTGTTGTAAAGATACTTAAAGATGACGGCTTGGTTTGTCATGTTTAGGGCAGCATTATTTACTGTATTGTGCAATACATTGTTACAGAAAAGACAACGTTATTTCTGTAGGAAAAGGTTGGTGTGATGAACTTTTTTTTTTTTCTTTCCTGTTATCAGTCTCTAGATGAAGTGAACCGTGCCAGGAGAAGTTTGGATTTCTTTCTTGCATGCTCTCCTCCCCATTTTTGCTGCCCCCTCTATCTCCTTTACTGTGCGCTTCGTTGGATATGTGACGCTGTAAACATTCTAAATCAGGTTATTGTCTGTGTTGAGATATGTATCTGTGTAATTAAAAAAGACAGCGAAATCCGAAACAGCGCTTGTGTGGTGTGTCCTTCATTTCTTGAGTGATCACGCATGATGTTACAACCCCCAGATACCAAAAGTGGAACTTAAATGGAATGACTAGAGCCTTGTGTGAGAATTAAATCTCGTCTTGTTTCTCGTTGAGATTCACTTACTTCAATTAAGTGTCATTTGAGGTGATTATTCTGTTTTGAGTTGTGCTGCAGTGTTACATTTCCAACCATCGACGGAACGAACAATAATGCATCTTGTAAAAAACAAAATAACAAAGGAAAAAAGAAAAACCAAAGCTTGCTTAACCCAAGTTAAGTTTGTAAGATCAACCTGGTGTAGATCTGCAGCATGTTCTGGAAGCACAGAGCGTAAGGCCATAATGCGTCCGTTTCAAAGCAACATTCACACACTTTAATTTTACGTTGTTGTTGTTTTACCTACCCCCTAAAAACATGGGCACACAGAGGAAACCGACATGGACACATGAAGAGCGTGAGAAATATGCTCTCAGCTGAACCACCATGCTGCTCTATAGTTATCAAACGTGGTTATATTGGAAGTATAGCTCAATTAAAATCATTATTACAATCATGTATCAATCAACTAAACACTATGGTGATGATAAATTAGTTATTCTTAAAATAAAACTAAACGACCGTCACTTCACTGTTGGTTCCATATTATTAGATTTTAAAACTAAGTATATCTTTATTTTTTTTTATTTATACTGGTATTTAGTGTCCGGTAAGCTCACACTGAGAAACTGTCTTTTGCAGTATGCACTGTTTATATACTATAATACATGTTTTCCATGTTGTTAAGTTACAATAGTAATTCCATGATCGGGGCCCTTTAATTGTGCGCATGTGTAATATTAGATGTCTAAGAGGTCTCTATGGATTGGACTGTTTGTTTGGGAAATCCCACAGATGCTCGATTAGATCGCGATACTTGAATCCTTTATCGTGTTTTTCCAACTACTGTATTGCTGAACAGTTGTTGCAGTGTGATAGGAGCATTATCCTTCTGAAAGAGACCATTGACATTAGGGAGTGGTTTTGCTAAGAAGGGAGGTACTTTAGTTGCAACCGCTTTTAGGTAACAGATACATGCAAAAGTAACATCCACATAAATGCCAGGACTTCCCAGACGAACATTCCCATAGTGCATCCAGTTACCAACATTTTTCCCATGTTGCAACCTTTTGATTCTTTAATGGGAAACATGTCAAGCACATAATGGAGCTGTCATAAGGAAGCCATGACACTGGTAGTTCCATTATGACACAGCTCCATTATAGCAAGCATCCACCATACAAGTGACTGTAGATGAGCTGTTACATATACACAGATCTAGACCTGACAAATTTATTGTCAGAGCTGCTTATTACAGAAAATCAATCAACACCTGACCACTAAGAATCGAGGAGCCAAAAGTGCTGCGATATAATATTTGGTTGTTTTTTATTTATTTAATAATTTGCACCTTAATAAAAATAACTCGGTATCAGTTTACAAAATGAGCAACTTATACGATAATTAAACATGACAATTAAAGTTGTTAAAGCCCATTGAAAACAAAGTATATTGTTCAGAAAGCCACGCCCCTCTAGGATTCAATTTCGTCATCCGGGTCTTTTGCTTAAGCGGTTAAATACATTTTCTTACGGTTACATACAGTACATATTGTTCATTTGTATATATATATATATATATATTTACATTAAAAACTTCTCAGTAGTGTTTAGAGTTAAAATGTGTGTGAAGTCTGCGTGTTTATTCAGGCAGGTAAGCTGCAGGTGAACTCATTAAAGATGAACCGCCTCCATCTTCTCTGTAGACTTTGTATGGTTGCGTTTCAAACCGCACACTTTATCCGCACTACCTCTTATTTTAATAGTCGTTTGTGCGGTAAAGTCGTGTTTGGGACGTAACCATGGCGACCTATTAAGTACTTTAGGGTGCAGTTTTGGACGCGACCTTTTCCCCTCTGTTTCATTAGTCGTAAAAAAAAAAAAGAAAAACCACAAAAAAAAGTTTGTGGTTAATGTTAAATGTTTTCTCCAGTTGTAATTCAGTAGGTTTGTTTGGCGACTTGTTTAATAAAAACTATTAGTAAGGTTTATATTGGCGAGTTAGCATTGCAGCACGCTGTTTAGAAGTAGCAGGCTGAAGGTGGGATGATTATCGGAGTTTAGCTCGGAAGCTAACATGGCGGAACAAATGTACGGCGTTAAAGGAGCCCTTAATTCCGGAAGTCAGTTCACCGAAGACCCGGTAAGTTCTTTCGACTTGAATCAAGAAGGAACCGATATGAATGTGTGGATAATAACCCCTGTAGCATTTAAAATAGCTTTCGTTCGTTTTAAAGATTCAAACGATTTATCAACACGTAATAAACACAATAATTTCCTCAAAAATCTCCTGATTTTGGCCTGAACTTGCTGCCGCTTTTCTGTTAAACAACTGTGATGTTTCACTTCTTAAAAAATATTTCTACTAACTAGTTTTCTTTAATTATGCAACATGCTTTCCTAATTAATCTGCCCTTCTTGGGTTGTTTGCAAAGCTGGGATCTATTTAGTGTGTATTTATGGAGTTGTACCTTGATTTAAAACCCCAAGCTAACCACAGATGATGTGAAATAGGACTTCTGTTTCCTAGCAGAAAGGGTTAAATATTACCGTAATTACGAAAGGGACGTGTGATATGTTTGTACTGTGTGTAGCCACAGACTCACAGGTATATTGGAGAGCACAGACACATGTAGGCCTCCTTATATTAATCACAGCTCACCAGTTAATGAACAAGTTCCATCATAGTTTCCATGGGACCCAAACCTAAGACCTGCTCGCTTTGGTCCGTTGGCTTCTTTATTTTTATGTCTGAGTAACAGGTAAAGGAGTTCCTGGAGGTTTTCAGTAAATATCTGCCTCCCACCATTTTTATGGAACAAGATGTTCTCATGATTTAATATTGTTTTGTCCAAAGTTGGAAAGCAAACATTAGTAATGTAAAAGTGATGTAGAAAATGTCGTTTCACTCTGAATAATCTGTAATGCTGCAATTGCAGAGAAGATTTTAATGAGAACAACTCCCAAGGTCGTGTGGCTGTATACGTATGGGCTATATTAAAGTTGAACAAACTGTGCTGGTTAACTGCCAGATTTCTATTGTAAATGTATAGATTCTAATAATGCAAGGAATTCATTCATTATCTAGCGTTTATCCTGTTCAGGGTTGAGGGGGCGCTGGAGCCTATCCCAGCTAACTAAAGGACGTGAGGCGGGGTACACCCTATGGGCTAACACTTAAAGACCGACAACCTTTCACACACACATTCACTCCTATGGACAATTTAGAGTGTTCAATTTATCTACGCCCAATCGCATGTGTTTGGAGGTGGGAGGAAACCGGAGTACCAGGGGGAAAACCCACGCAAGCATGGGGGAAACCATGAAGACCCAACATAGAAACAGCCTAGGCAGGAATCGAACCCTTGCTGTGAGGCAGGAGTGTTAACCACTCTGCCACTGTGCTGCCTCATGCAAGGACTTTGATTGCTTTATATATTTTTCTTTCATGTGAATTCAGATTCTCATTATTTCCCTAGCAGGTTAATTCAAGTAAATTTGCTTAAAGTAACTTTGTAGAACCAGCAATTAAAGCTTATTTGTCCCCTTGGTCATCTTTTAGTTCGGGTATGTCTTTTGTGCTGTAACATGGCATCAATGTGTTCATTTGCTTATGCAACTCACTTGCAGGAGTTGGAGGCGATCAAGGCGCGAGTGATGGAGTTGGAGGAAGAGGAGGAGGAGGAGAAGCTGAGGGAAGCACAGTACTGCTCAAACAAGCCGTTTCCCTACGGCACGCTACAGACAGGTGAGCTAAAGCTATCTGTGTTGTCCTCACTTCACAAAAATCCTAGCAGTGCTGTGTTCGCAAGTTGGTATTGGGTAAGACAAGTGATAACTTTATTAATCACGGCTGTACATCTTTTTTTTTTTTTTTTTTAGATATATGTATACAGGGATACATAATAAATGTACATGATGTATGAACAGTTTGATTATTTTTAACAAAAATCTTTAACGGTCAATCCCTTTGTGTGGTGTTTAAATGGCTGCTTTGTTTTGAGCTCTTTATATTTTACTTTTAAAGCGTTTCAGCTTCAGATCAAGCATCTCAAAGGTCTTTGTATTTGGATAATATGACGTCTGTGTGTCCACAGGACTTTTCTACAGCATGACACCTGAAGAGAGGCTAGACGCTGACACCAGATCTGTCTACGTGGGAAACGTAAGCCGTTTTATTGAAGATGTGTGGAAAAATATCTGTTAATATCTCGCTTCTGTTTATTTAGTAGTGCTTCATATTTCAGTAGTGTTACAACACAGAGTAGTAAATGATCCGTGGATGAGTAAGTTTGTATTAATTATTGCTCCTTGCAGCTGCGATGAGCAGAAAAGCATCTCTGCTCTGAGGCTATCAGGGGCACAAACTCGACCAAACTTGAAAGCTAGATTAAATCGACAGGTTTTATTTTTTGGTTTTATTTACCTCTGAAATTAAAGCATATCACATGGTTAATGGAATACATGGCCATATGTGACTCTAAGAGTGTCTAAGATTCCCTGAGGTGCCACCCCTGTAATTTAAATCATCTAGTAATTATCATAAAATGTTCTTGTTCTCTCCCTCTCCCCCTATTTACAGTAAACTTCCGGTCAGTCGTCAAAGCATTTCACTGTATGTTGTACATGTACATGTGACAAATAAACTTTGAACTTTTAAGATCTGCCTGCTCTTTTTTTAACTGGACACAGGTGGATTATGGGACGACGGCCGACGAACTAGAGATCTACTTTAATGGCTGTGGCCATGTGAACAGGGTCACTATTCTGTGCGACAAATTCTCTGGCCACCCGAAAGGGTAAGGTCAAGATTATGTGGTCTGTGTCGGGGCATCAAGCACTGTTTAAGTCTACATCACTTTTCTGCTCTTTTCAGGTTTGCATATATCGAGTTCTCTGATAGAGAGTCAGTGAGGATGGCCATGGCTTTCGATGAAACTTTGTTCAGAGGACGAGTCATTAAGGTGAGGCTATCGTTACGATCGAGAATACAGTAAAATAAGCTTACCAATAGTTTCCTTTTTCGTCAGTATCCGCTTCGGTGTAGCTGATATGATTTTGTTTATCTTCAGACAGTATAGTAGCTAGTCGTATAGATGATGAAGTGGCAGCTCATTGGTTAAGGTGTTGGACTGCTGATCTGAAGATCATGCGTTCAATTCCCAGCATCACCAAACTGCCACTGCTGGGCCCCTGACTAAGGCCCTTGACCCTCTACGCGCTGGGTTATGGCATCTGCCACATGGTGTATATCTAACGTAAATGAAACAGAAAATAATCATCAATGCAAACGCGTAAAAATCGTGTACTGAAGCCTTAAGTACTTCGCAAGAAGTAGTTTGTAAATATGAATCGGAGGCACAGCTGATTATCAGCTCATTAGGTCTTCAGGTGAATAATAGGCTCAATTACTTCCCCCAGGCACTCCACAAAGACCTGAATTTGGAGTTTTAGGCAGATGAACCACATCCCATTGCTATTTAATAACCCTTGGATGTTAGCTGCAGTTTGTGCATTTACACCCACGCACTTATTACCCCGTCACAGTTCACCAGTTGTCCTTCTATACACCACTTTTGGTAGGTATTCATCACTGGATACTGCCTTTAATTATACTACTTATAATTATATAGGTGTACATGAACTCTGAATATGAAAGTAAATGTTAAGTGTGCTGTATGAATTGTATGTAAACAAAAGGCTGCTTTCTGTTCTGTAATGTTTGTACTATTTGGAAGCTTGTTTTCATGCGGCTGAATCTGATCCATCAGTTGTTCTTCGTATGACCTTTTCACGTAGCCGACACCGATTTGTTCATACGTCATTCTGGACGTTGACATTTGTGCATTTCTACACAACTCTGATTAATAAGGGCCACTAGGTGTTAGTGTGACCATGTGAAAGGTGATTGGTCAAAAGATATGAATAGACTTCTTTTTTTTTTTTTTTTAGTAAAACAGGCTTCGACAGCAGATCCGGCTGTCCCCAGTTTATACAAATGCGTTCCTAAGCAACAGAATGCATACTTATAGGAACGGGAACTTTAGTAAACATGCCACATCTGGGGAAAATTTTAATTGTACATTTTGGAAAGGCCATACGGTATAAGAGAATCTAACCATGATTTTGTGATCTGCTTTTGACAGTTTTTTTTTCTCTTGCGTGTTTGGTCTTTAGGAAAATGTCACTGGAGACATTTTCTTTAAGTTTCACCTGACTTTAAAACCCCTCTAGTCCTTCAGTTAAAACGATCGAGGATGTGTTAAGTGATGCTGCAAATAGAAACAGGCCAGGACACATACTTGCATCGTACACTCACCAATGTGCCGAATGTAAACAAATGTTAACCTGTTTGTAAATGCAACTCAATGTCTTTGTAATAAAGTAGCATGTTAAGCGTGTTAATCTAAGTTCTTCCCAGCATGGTATTCAAGTCCTGTATCTAGATTAAGCCACCGTTTGTTGTGTCTTGGCCCCAGGTCCTACCTAAACGCACCAACATGCCAGGCATCAGCAGCACAGACAGAGGGTTCATGCGTGGGGGGCGTTTCCGAGGCAGAGGCGCCCGCGCTTCCCGGTTCCATAACGGCTTCCAGGGCAGGTTCCGTGGCTTCATCAGGTCAGTTCTCAACACACAACTCTCGTGTTTAAGATGCAGGATTTTTCAACTTTTGCTCTGTCCTTATCAGAAAAGGCACTACCTCAGTTCCCTGCACCAGCCAATTATTTATATTGTAATTTTATTATTGTAATGATTTTAAAGGCACGGTAGGCAATTTTGTTAAATGATTTGTTGTGCTTGTTGAAAGTCTCTTCACATCTCGATCGCACTCTAATTGGTCTAAATGTATTTGTCTGTGGATGCTGTAGAACCCAAAAAAAACTCGTCCGACCAGTACGATTTGCTGTCCTACCTGCCTGTCAAAATATGTATTTGTATATCTTTGCGTGCGCACCCAGTTGGCGCAAACAGCTACGACGGCGTGTTACCGCTACTGTGTGTAATTACGTTTTTAAAAAGTTTCTTATGTTGGATTTTGTAATATTTTGCGCTTTGTACAGTAATATTTACTCACCAGTGAACTAGACAATTAGACACTCGGCAAATTCATAGACACGAATTACAATTCAACTTGAAATATTAACTCTAATATATAATAATAATAATATAATAATTAATTCTAAATCTTTATGTGTAGTAATTCAACTAAAACAGAAGTGCAAATTTATTGTTATTATTATTTATCCACCGAATTACGAACTGGCAATTTCTTCAGTCACCTCAACGTGATGGTTCATTCTCACACACACACACACACACACACACACACACGCTGAAGCACAGAATGAAAATAAATAAAAGAAACTTTAGAAAGATCTGTCGTATCGGTGTGTTCGTAACTATCACGATATCAACGATATTTATATACGGACTTGTATAGTGGTAATATATAGCGCTGTGCTATTCGTAGACGTCCGTTTTTACGTTTCCTGTTTCCAAATATTTTGTTTATAAAATAACTATTGGCATGTGACTTATGCACTAAACTAAAGCTCTGAGCTCAACTCTAAAGCTGGATCCATATCTTAAATACACGTTATAACTAAACGGAATAACTTGTTGATTTTATCCTACCGTCTTCCTGGTTTTGTTAACATTTATAGCGCGTTGTACACGAAGTTCATACACAGTTTATACATAGAAACGCTGCTGTGTTTACCTTTTTGGCGTTGCGTTGATACGAGTTAAAAACATTGTATAGATACATTAAACCATGTTAGGCGTTTCTCACGTTAAGTTTTAAAATGCCCCTCTTGGGTATCCATGTGATCTGTGGTAGCACTAACATGGCAGCGTTGTGGCTTCAATCTGACAGTTAACGTGATATCAGCTACATTTAAACACTGAATTAATCCTGAACGTATTTGGTAGGGAACTGAAGCTACATGCATTTATTTCTTTAGCGTGCTGGATTAAGTTGCCGTGGTGACGCTGCGACGGCATAGTGAAGCTTAATAGTTAGGTATGCCATAGTGACGTATGCTGTTCCTAAAATTTCCAATAGTTTTTATAAAATAACTTTGACTTGTAGGTCCTCTGAAGAAACTTCAAAAGTTGTTATGGTATCATATAGCGTTCTCTTGGCATGCCAATTTTCACAACTTTTTAGCGTATGGTTCTATAGGCTCAGATTGAATCACATGGCAGAGGAAGAACAAAAATAATAAAACGTACGATTACAATAGGGGTCCAGCCCCTGCGGGGTTTGACCCCTAAAAAAATTGCCAAAGTGTAGCAGGCTCTCTAAATATGCTTCATTTTTAGTTAATATGTAACTATTTTTGTGGCTTTTGAATACATTGCTACCAATTTCACATTTTTATTTGCTAATTTGGCACAAACCTTTTCAGGCGGGTGGGCTTAACAATGATCTCTGATTGGCTGGTGAGAGTTTGATTTTCTTCTTAAACTTCAATAAATATCTTGTAATTTTGAATTAATTGTAGGTACTAAAGTCATAGACAGAACTGTTACATACTGTACATGAATAAAACTGGGTGGTGATTATCTTGGTACCTTTGAGAGGCTAGCTGAATAGGAAGTTATGTTGCTACTGATGGCTCATATCAACAGACTGACAGCCATAGCTCAAATAGTTTCATACTTAATAATGGACCTTTCTTTACACAAAGTACGGCGATAGTTTTTTGTTTTTTTTAAATGTACGCACTACTGTCTCTACTTCCGGGTCGGGAAGTTGTCAGCAAAATAGCCCTAGCCAACCAGAGTAGACCACTTAAGCCCACCTTCATGAAATATTTGTACCAAAATGTAGTACCTTTTGCAGAGTGTAAGTGAAATCTGTGGCAAAGCATTTAAAAGTCATGACTTGCAAGAACTTTACTTTTTTTTTAACAAGTAACTTGTATGTACTTATTTGCACACACTTCTATATCTTACTGGCTATTCCTGGGTTTTTTTTTCAGCTTCTATAAAGAGCCTTGATATTCATACATAACTATTACTTGCCTCAATAAATTTGTCGTTGCTTTTTATATTGCTGATTCAATTGTTGCCAGGTTGGCAGACATCGCACACGCCAGAATAAATGCACAGTGTTTGTTTTAATTATAACGCATTCTGTTTCAGGGGAAGTGGAAGAGCCCAGCCTTGGTACATCTCCTACTGACAGAATGAAGTGTTTTAGTTTTATTATTGTTCTTTTCGAAGCACTTATGGGTGCTGACTGTTCAGTACCGTTTTGTTCCTGCCTTTAACGGATTCCCAGTCTACAAATTTTCATAGGTACGTTTTAAGTGCATCTACTTTTGTATGGCTTTTCATATATTTTGTCTGATTTAAAGCCTGAATGACGAGTAAACTTGATTTACACCGAAGTATTTTTTTTTTTTTAATAGTCTTTCTGTAAAATAAGCTGGTTGAAGGCTGGAGTGTCTTTTGAATTTCAGTATGTTTTGTCTCTCTGTTTAACGTGAATCACTGACAGAAAAATCAATAAATAATTTTGCTCTATCCTGTACATGCGTTACCAAGCAGTTTATTAAATGGAAATATTTAATTTCATACAACCAACATGTACACGAATGCACAAAAGGAAACAAACTTCTGTATGTACAACAAGAGGAAAATCCTGCTTCAGCTGCAGGGCACCATCATGGCTGACACTGTGCTGTCAAAGGCCCTAGAAGAGAGAGAGAATATACTGTTCCGACCATGTTTACCAGCAGAAAGCCAATAACGAGTAGCTCTTGTCTAGTTCTTACTTGGACTGAATGGTATCTCCGGGATTGTAGAATGGGTTGCACATGACATCTGTGAAAGAGTTGTGCAATTTTCTGAACATCTGTGGAGAATATTAATATACGGTCAGCTCACTCTTGTAGATCATTCTGTTATAACTCTCAATCAGTTTACTTTCGAAGTTAGTTTTTCGCTGCTAAATTACATACTCGCATTTAGCTGCGATTTTAGCAGCAGTGAGATTTAACTTTTGATTAATTGATCTTATTAATTGTAATCAATTTAATTTAAATGAGAAACTTTAACTTAAAGTTCTGTGTTTTGTTCAACTGACTGCTAATTTACTTTTCTTTCAGCAGGAAATGGCTACTTACGCTTCGTATCTCATTGTCTCTTAGTGACGCATTTGAAGAGTCCACAACGATCACAAACTTCACTTTAGAGTTCGTCACGTAGCCGTATCTGGTATTTCAGTTGAGCTTGAATAATATTTTCCATTCAAGATTTTATTCTTTAAAAAAATGTTCCAGTGGTTAAACAGATACTTGGCGCAGATTAATGCTGATAAGCTATGCGGATGCAAGTTTGTGTGTATTGTTTGGACAGGCACACTGAGTGTTACTAGGCTCCATCATAATGCTAAAGCAGTGTAGTAATGAAGCAGGTTAACTAGTCAACCCAGTCTCAGTTTTATGTCATTGTACATGCTTAAATATGTCTATATCAAATGCCATTTAATACTGCGAAAAGGATTCGGGAAGAAAGTACCGCGTTTAACATCTAGCACGTTATAATGCCCCAAAATCTGGCTAAAAGCTACTTAAACCAGCTGTTTCTCTGTTCGGACCATCAGAGGTATAGCGTTGTTATACGCATGCTTGGCTTACAGAACCTGTCCAAGACATCCAACCTGCTACACCATTTAAGAACTATGAATTAGAATGGAAACGATCAGCTCTACCAAACACCTATCATCATAAAACTAATCCGTTACAGCATGATACAATGTCTGCATTATTTGAAGTCTATTTAAGTGGAAATACGTTCGGATGGGTCATGATAAAGCTTACACAAGCGTTACCCAGATAAGTTCCCTACACTTTCACATTCGCCTGCCAAGAATATTGACCATCAGTTATTGTACTGTTTTCACAAAACCATTCATGCAATCACAATAGTGAGAACTATAAGAAGTCAGTAGTCGCTGCTAGACACCGTATCAGAAGGATACACTTTGTAGTCTTCAGTAGGGTAGAGCAGTCCGAGGTAGAGCTCTCGCTGATCAGCCATCGCTTTACCAACGGCAGAGATCTTCTCCTCCACCACGTCCAGCGAAGTGTGCACTGTGTAGTGGAATTTCAGCTCACTCTGGGTCGGAACGCTCCGGATATACAAAGGGTAATTCTGCAGAAACGGCCGCAACTATATCACTGAAGGATACAAACTGAAACTTACTTACTATACGGATGTTTGTACTGGACTAGAATAACAAGTCAGCACTCTAATATCTGTATTGTATCAGAAATATTAAGAAATGAAGATTAACCATGAGGCGCTAGTTAGACTCAGGGATTTTTACGTTGTGTGCTGTTGTAAACAATATTGCCAAATTGAAATGTCTCCAGCTTACATCATAGCTGCTGCGTATAAGAGTTGAGAGAGTAGGTTCAGTCAACTTGCATTCATTAATGAAAACCTGAGAAGCAGCAATCAACTAATGATCCATCACTGATCACCATGTTTCTGACCAACCAACCACTGATCACCATTTTTCTCACCAACCAACCACTGACCACCATGTTTCTGACCAATCACTAATCACCATTTTTCGCCAACCAACCACTGACCACCATGTTTCTGACCAATCACTAATCACCATTTTTCGCCAACCAACCACTGATCACCATGTTTCTCATTAACCAACAACTACCCTAGGGTGATGGTGGCTCAGTGGGTAAGGCTCTGAGTCAGTGATCAGAGGATCGGGGGTTCGAGCCCCGCTCCAGA
>JAOUQX010000001.1:19317591-19327939 GCA_028566295.1 Liobagrus marginatus
TTATTATTATTATTACTATTACAGAGAATGTTGCTGACTACAGATGAAAGTCCTGGACAGGAACTAGACACCGGTGACACCAAATCCCAGGGCACAAACGGTTCCAGTCAACACGACCCAGGTAAATCTGTGTGTTCTCCACCAGACAACGAATCAGCAGTGTTTATGGGACTGCATCCTTTAACTAGTGCTTATAAACACGAAGCTCAGGCTACAGGGGTGATATCTCTAGCAGGAGATCCAGGAGTATTGGCACCCTGCTGAAGATGAAACTACGGGAAGTTATGCAGAAAATATGTTTGTGTGCAATTACACTGAAGATTTGCTGCTATTTAAATTTGTGCCATCACTGGGTTCTTATAACACTAGATGAGTTCGTAGAATAAAGAACCTGACTTAAAGCTGCTGTGTTTGTGTGTGTGTGTGTGTGTGTGTGTCAGTGTTAGGTCCCAGCACAGAGACATCACCTCATGAGCAGCAGCAACACGACAGTCCTTTACAATTAGTGGGCAGGATGGTCATGCAGCAGAGTTACATCTGTGCTCTCATCACCATGATGGTACCGCCCTCATCATCTTTTTATCAGCCTTCGCACTTTCCACACCGATAATGAAACCTAATAGATTTTAATTAATAGATTTTACCCCGTGTGTATATATAAATAATGAATCCAAGCATGTGTAACGTATTAATGCGATTAACTTGGTTGTGTGTGTTTTAGCCGTTGTGATGGATGTGTGAATATTTATGCAGGTATGGAGTCTCACCTACCACAGTTGGTTGACGTTTGTGCTGCTTTTGTGGGCGTGTGTGATCTGGATGCTGCGAGCACGTCGTCATTTCGCCATGCTCTGCTCACCCTTTATCCTGCTCTACGGTATCTGCCTATGCTGCCTGAACTACGTCTGGGCCATGGACCTGGAGACCGAACTGCCGAAGCACCTGGGCTTCATGAGCCTGAGACAGATGGGGCTTGACCGAAGTTTTTATCCCTGTCTACGCCTGGGAGCCATGGTATGATTACCATGTCGCTGTGGTGACTTTTATCAGGAATGAACCACAGGAATAATAGTAGTGTTAGTATAAGTGATACCCATAGTACACGCTCATGTACGCAGATCTCATCTGATGAAGTACTGCCCATTCCACAACCATCAATTTGTGTTCTCAATCAGTCAAATGCTGTACGGCTCAGTCAGCAACAATCAAAATATTGAGAGAGGTTTTCAGCCAAACCAAGACGTTTCGATTCTATAAATATGCAAGTTACAAACTCTTTCGACCATTTACACCTCTACCCCTTTCACTGAGAAACCAGTACTACATGGACCCGATTTGTGTTTTGTGTTTTATTTTCATTTTATCTTATGGCTTGTATCTGCCTATCACTTATTTAATAATAACTGGTTTCTGAAACAATTTTGTAAAGCGGCTAAAAGTGTACATTTTCAAACTTTGTTCAGGCTGCGCGTTCAAATAATCCTAACCTTTTGCCTGTCTGCAGGTCAACTTTGACCCTTTTTAAAAGTTCTTATGTTAGAAATATGGTCTTATATTTTTGTATTTGGTGTAACCTAGAATTGGATGATGTTTTTTCATTCCAAGCATTGTTAGCAGTTAAATCAGGAGGACAAAGGTTGCCTGGTTGCCAGATAGGCAATAAAAGGGCAAAACATTTTGTGTGATTTTTGAAATCCACAACACTAAGCTGTTAGGTATAGTTAGAGTTTTACATAAATATCAATTATTATTATTATTATTATTGTACATATTATGAATACCTGGTGTATGTTGCTGCTATGTAACATTGGCATGATGTATAAGAAGTGCTTCCGTCCTCATCTCCTGCCCAGCTGCTGTTCACGCTGACATTCTGGCTGCTTTTACGACACTCTGTCAAAGATAAGTTTGGGAGGAAGAAGAAGCAGAGCGTTCCACTTGAGGAGGTCACTACTGGAGGTAAGCGAGATGAACTCCACTGTACACCCTCTAATATTCATTCCTATAACCGGTCAATGTGTGAAAAAGGCCACATGCAGGTCTGAGACTGATGGAAAGCTGATCACCGGCTGGTTCCTTGATGTGTTGGAGTATTTTGGATTCATGTTAAGGATAATAAAATGTAGTTTGCTATCGTTTATCTTATGTAACACTTGAAAATAAATGACATTCTCTCTCTCTCTCTCTCTCTCTCTCTCTCTCTCTCTCCTCCCCTCCCTCCCTCCCTCCCCAGATTGCGCAGGCCCTGATGACTCCATCCTAAAGCTGCTGGGAAGGGTGGTGATGAGTCTTTATGCTAAGTATTGGATCTATGTGTGTGGAGGGATGTTCATCATGGTCAGCTTTGCTGGGAGGCTGGTGGGCTACAAGATCATCTACATGCTGCTGTTCGTGCTCTGCATGTGTCTCTACCAGGTAAAAAAAAAAAAACGACCTCTAAAAGCACACATCCTAATTACTGACTCAGCGTTTTGTTTCTCAAAAGTGAAGCCTTCTCGAAAACTAAATAAATAGACAAACAAACTGCTACTAATAATAATATGACTACTGCTACAACTACTAGTACTACTAATATGACTACTAGTACTACTAATATGACTACTACTAGTTATACTACTACGAGTACTACTACTACTACTTGTACACCTACTATGACTACCTCTAGTTATACTACTATGATGACTACTACTACGACTACTACTAGTACTACTATGAATAATACTACTACAACTACTAGAACTAATACTACTAGTACTACTACGAATAATGCTCAGGTCCAATAACAAAGCATGGGTCTTAGGATGTTATGGAGAGGTGGTAGCACAGTGGTCAAGGCATTGTCTTGCTGATCAGCTGATGCAGTTCATGTCCCATGACCACCAAGCTGCCACTGCTGGGCCCCTGAGCGAGGCCCATACCCCTCAATTGCTTAGTTGAATAAATGAGATAAATGTGTCATTCTGGATAAGCATGTCTGGTAAAATAGCATAAATTGAACTGCTACTACTACCAACACTGCTGCTACTGCTGCTAATACTATTACTGTTGAAACTTCTGATATTTTTATTTATTATTATTATTATTGCCTTCTCTTCCTTTTTCTGATTTCTTGCTTTCTCTCACTCTGTCTGTCCCTCTGCAGGTGTACTACTCTCTCTGGAGAAGGCTGCTGAAGCCATTCTGGTGGTTAGTGGTGGCCTACACCATGTTGGTGCTCATTGCCATCTACACCTACCAGTTTGAGGATTTCCCAGACTATTGGAAGAACTTCACCGGCTTCACCGAGGATCAGTATGTGCATTATACTTATTTCCATGTCTAAACCGTAGTTATTAGTTAACTGACACTAGTGAGACAGATGTTGGACCCGGGACTGTGTGTGAGGAAAGTTCTGACAGATTGTTGTGTCCATAAGTAATATAAGTAAATATTACGTCAAATATTTATTCAGTTGAAGGTATTTAGAATGTATGAGTGTGTCTGTGCCAGTGTGTTTTTGACACTTGGCAGTGTGTTTGCCTACACAACTGACATCAGCATGTTTGTACTCTGCAGACTCTCAGATATCGGCCTGGAGACGTTTAAGCTCTCTGAGCTGTTCAGCAGTATTCTGATTCCTGGCTTCTTCTTGCTGGCCTGCATCCTGCAACTGCACTACTTCCACAAGTCCTTCATGAGGATCACCGACCTGGAGCATGTCGCACCTCTGCACAGGCACGACCTGTAGCTCACTTCTCTCACTGCTTAGCAGTGTACTAATATACAAGTGCTGAGTCTGGATAATTCTCACTGTCATGAGAAAAACGGTGTTTTCACTTCATTATTCAAAGCATCTCAAAAAAGAGATGAAATCTGTGGCAGCGAGTCCATGAGACCACGACTGTCTTCTTAAAAATACATTACATTAATCCTACAACACTGTTGAGGGCTTATAATGAATTATTCTCCTTGGAGGAAAATCCACACGGCAACATAAACATAGAGATGTCGTATAAATAGTGTGATATTGTGATATACTTACTAATTCTGATGCTACTGTTTTGAGGGTTGATGTGGTAGCTCAGTGGCTAAGGGATTAGGTTCAATATTCTGGGTTCTTCACCTCTTAACTGTTCAGTTGGATAATTAAAGTAATGAGAGCCAGGATAAGGACGTCTGACAAATGGCGTAAACGAATTAGCGAGGTGTATCTTAGTGAGCTGGAAGTGATTATATACTACACTGATATCACACACGGATGCTGCGCCTGCATCACAATATTGTTTGACACACGCCAATATTCAGCCATTTAAAAAAAAAAATGTAATAACCTAAAAATTCTAATTTAAAATCTAGTTACTATGCTAAATAAGGATTTGTTGTCCGGTATTTAATCATGTTGCGATCTAGTGAGGGAAGAGTAAAACAACAGTACAGGTCGTCCCTTACTTAGAATAGACGTGGTCCTATGAACCCATCGTAAATTGAAAATAGCATAAGACGCAACATGGCCCTGCTTAACCTGGAGTCTTATAGAACGGTGATCGTATGGCGGGACATGCGTATATCCTGGCAGCTTCCCAATGTATCGTAAATAGCATACACTACTATCTACTATGTTATCTGCCGCGCACATAACTTTAAATAATTGTACTTTTTTTTTTTTTGTGTAAAATCTTGTATTGCTGTCTTCAATGTAATGTTGCACAAACGTTACTTAGGAACCATCTGTGTAACACTGACCATCATCACAATATCACCTGAATATCAGGACTGAATCATGTGATTTGAGCATAAACATAAAGTTAAATAACAAATCAAATAGAATGGGGTTTCATCTTCAGGATGCTTTTTTTTCGTTTTGTGTTGTCCCTCTAATTACAGAAACCGTATATAAACAATGCAGTATACTTAAATGTGCACGATATGACTATGTTCACACATACAGCGGTTTTATCACTACTGAGCTTCTCGTACTTGGTAGTAACATTATGGTTGTGCAAAACAGTGGCTGATTAAATGCCTCTGGGGTGAAAGGGATATTTTGTGTTTCTAGTCTCATTATTTCCTCAACGCCTGCTGATATAACCCTAACGTCACCCATCTCCCTTTACTGAAACTGTTTCTTAACATTCCAAGTGGTTTCTTTGCTCCAACACTAACGCATTTACATGTATGTTGTGAAACATGCAGAAAGAGATCTGCCATGAAGACTGAGGCAGAAGGCTTTGAGGAGGATTTGACCACAGAGCTGGGAGATGACGAATCAGACGATGGAGGTCAGTCAGCAAAATCTTGTTTGCAATATAGTATAAATATGATGACGATTTGATTCTTGGACATATTCTATACCTTTTTTTTTTTTTTTTTTTTAAAGCTTTGTGTTGATACTTTTGCCTCCTGTTTAAATTCTGCCTCAGTGATGGTACCCAGTAAGTGGGGGCTGGTGATGGACAGACTCATGGTGCTCTTCAGGAAGTTCGCCGACGTCCTCACCCACGTCCAAGCTTTTCTCTGGCGCGCCCTGGAGATCCATATCTTCAAAATCGTTGCGCTGTTTGTCATCTGGGTGTCGCTCGCAGAGGTCTCTATAAAGCCTAACTATTTATTAAGCAGGAAATATTTCTGAGTCGAACACGAGGTTTATATTAATGTGTTCCTTCAAGCGTGTCATCATTTAGTCTAAAACGCTTGATGAGCACAAATAAACAAATGAGTTGTAATGACACAAAGACGTGGAAGTGTTCCATAAGGAATATAACTTCACACTCCACCATGGAAAAAGCCTTAAGGATAAAGGAGTTTCTTTGGTTACTCAGTAATATGACAAGAAGAAGTGAGGGACAGAGTTCATAGGTGCGATAACAGAAACTAACTAAAATCTAACATGTTAAATGTAAAATATAAACGGCTGGTCATTGCCATGCGTCACTCGTTACTTTAAAAAGTTTGAATTGTGTGCAAATTGCTGAAAAATGTCAGTATTCATAAAAATACTGATATCAGATCAAATGAATGCTGCTCGTACTAATGTAAAACTCATCCCAGTTTATTCTTCTATACTTATTTAAATTTTCGCGGTAGCTCAGTGGTGAAGGACTGTTGATGTAGAAGATCGTGGGTTCAATTTCCAGCACCATTAAGCTGCCACTGCTGGCTCCCCGAGCAAGGCCCTTAACCCTCAACTGCTCAGCTGGATAATAAAATGAGATCATTTATTAATTCACAAAAAAAAAAGGCTTGTCCATCTTTTTTTAAACAGGGTGTCCACCAATTGGCTAAATATAACTTACAGGTAACGCTGTACAATGCTGCTGTATTGGTGCTACTTTTTTTCTTTGGTTCCGTTTTCAACAAATGCAGAACAATCCAACCTGTCCTGGCTTGATGTTCGACACCGCAGTCGTAAACTCGGTTAAATGTGTTTATAGGACAGTTGTGGGCTAGAAATGCTGTATTTCACATCAATAACAGATAGTTTAATGAGGTGTTAATGTGTCGTAACACCTACTATTCTCACACACACACACACACACACACGCCTTCCACACTCATTCTCTCTCCTCGTCTGTGGCTCTGTAGCCGTCTGTGATGAACCTGGTGTTGGTGGTATTGTGGTCGTTCGCGATGCCCTTCGCCCGTTTCAGACCCATGGCCTCATGTCTGTCCACCGTCTGGGTCTGCGTCATCATCGTCTGCAAGATGCTGTACCAGCTCAGCATCGTTAAGCCCGAGGAATACTCCAACAACTGTACAGTGGTGAGACAGACACACTGAATTGTCCCATATTTTATTCAGTCATAGTTTTTAATTTGGCAAATGAGAAACTGTATTTTGAAATCCACCATTTATTCCTACTGCCTAAATCTCTCCCCTCCCTAAAGCACCTAAGTAAACGTTCTCACATACACGCACTCACAGGCTAGATGTTGCTGGCAAAGACTAAGCTGACTCTCTCTCTCTCGCTCTCTCTCCTCTCTCTCCCCCCTCTCTCTTTCTCTCTCCCTCTCTCTCTCCCTCTCTGTCTCTCTCCCCCCTCTCTCTCTCGCTCTCTCGCTCTCTCTCTCCCCTCTCTCTCTCCCTCTCTCTCCCTCTGCCTCATTTTAACACCCACACCCTTAAGCCAGTGTACACACATCTAGTGTTAAGCTTCAGGATAGTTTATGTAAAACAGTTAGTGTTACAGCCCTTACTGACACATTTGCATTATGCGTTATCAATGTGCATGTCTGATAAACAGAATATATTCAAATAAAATGTACACACTTTAACTGTTTTTAGAATGTAGTATTTTTGACCCAATTCATTCTTGGCCTCGAACCTTCCAGCCTCTGATCAACGAGACGAGTCTGAACACTAATGAGATCCTGAACTCCACACTTTACAAAGCACCTGTAGATCCAGCCAACTGGTTCGGCTTTAGGAAGGATGCCACTGCTTTAGGCTACAGTAAGGTAAGATTTGGGGCTTTTGTCTAAAATAATCCACAGTAAATGTGGCACGAGTAGAGATTTATCAACCCAGTAGAGATCTGTAAGGTTCTGTAGCAGATAAAATAAAAAAAACTACCGAAGCAGCTGTTGAACAGCATGGGTTAGGTTTAGAAAATGTTATTTTTTAAACTAATGTTTAATGTGTTCAGTGACAAATGGCGAAAAAAAAAATAAAGGAATACCACCAAACCAAAACCCTTCACATTCACACCAGTTTAAAACGTGACGGCACTATAAACATCGTTTATCAGATGGATACCAGGGGATGATGAGTGTATCATTGATTTGTGATTAGTGGCTTCTCTTGGTATACTGTTTACATACACACCGAAGTACATCCTAATCTGAACACACTCTAGTGTGTGAATGCGTTTGCCGATACGTGATTGTGCCGTAAGATGGGTTAGCCTCTGTTCATAGTGTCGCAAGTCCTCTGGCTCTTTGCGACCCTGTGTAGGATAAGCACTACAAAAACCAGGGATATAAAGGGGATATATTATATAGAGGGATATAAAATGTGGTCCATCCTAATAGGGAGGAATTGTGTTACATAAAACGAAATTGTGTGTGTGTTAACTGGGTACTCTGTGCCATCAGAATCACCTGCTGGTGCTGCTGTTGCTGGTGTTTGAGGCGACTGTGTATCGGCACCAGATCCATCACTACAAGCAGATACAGCGCTCTCCTCCGTCCATCCCGGCTATTTTCCCACAATCCACACGGGACAAACTGGACGAGGGGCTGCTGTCCTGCATCAAATACTTGCTCAACTTCAGCTTCTACAAATTCGGCCTTGAGGTGTGGCCCACTGGTTTCAAACCACTGTTAACAGTTCTCAGGGTTTTATAACCTCCAATATTACAATTACACCAAATGTGATTTTGAAACATGTCGTTGTTTGAATGATGTCATTGTTGAAACTGCAATCAAGTTTAATCCCCTTCATATGAAATGATACAGTAATAGAATGATCACAGTACACTATTCCTTTAAATTTCTCGTGACCATGACTCCAATGTAAACATCTACCTTTTCCAGATCTGCTTCCTAATGACTGTGAATGTGATTGGCCAGCGCATGAACTTCCTGGTGATTATCCACGGTTGCTGGTTGGTCGCCATCATGGTGCGCCGGCGTCGCCAGGCCATCGCTCAGATCTGGTCGAAATACTGCGTCTTCCTGGTCATCTTCATGATCTATCAGTACATCCTGTGTGTGGGAATGCCTCCTGCACTTTGTATCGGTCAGTCCACCCATCAGATGAAGAAAGCTTTAATTTGTCACATATACATTACAGAAAGGTGTGATTTCAAACGATACCTGCAACAGGAAGAGGTTCTCGATCGAGTTTTGGGCTGCACAGTTATTGGGTTTTGTTAAGACATTTTCTAGTCAAGCAAAAGTAGAATCCATGTCTAAAGCTAGGAGCAGTGTGACGGTGATGTAAAACAGCACGTGATTAAAGCGTTGTCATGGTAAAGTGTGTTAAATCAGGTTCTACAGAAACAAACGTTTGAAGCTACAGTACAGGTTGACTAATTACAGATCAAATGAAGACTCTTAAGTTAACTAATTAAATTCAAAACATTTAGAATCCATGTGATTGGTTCTGGGAAATTCTGTACTGATTCGGTTTGGTTGTCTGTCTGTCATCACCCGCTTTCTAATCTCCGAGCTTTTAGCTCTTATTCCTGCTTCGTCCTAATGAATCTTAATTTGGACCTTATTTTTTAATGAAATTAAAAAAAAAAAAAAAAAAAGATTCTGTAATTTCAACATTATTTATGGCAAAGATAAAGCAAGCATTAGAAAAGAGTTATGTTTTTTAATAATAAAAACAGAGATCGTGTGTATATTATGTTTATTTAATTAATATAGAATACTGTAACAATAACATGATAAATGTTTACTTTAATCTGTTGGTTAAATAACTCGTCTAAAATCGCATGAATGAAAACAGTAATGAATTACAGTTAGCAAACAGAACATGAGGATAAATGGCTAAAGAAGCAGTCATAATGAGCCCAAAAGATAAAACGAGGAGGGTGTTAGTCGTTGTGAGGGGCTACTACACATTTCAGTATTATCCTGTTGATAAACAGCTTAAATAACGGCTTGTTTGTACAGACTACCCATGGAGATGGAAGAGCTCAGTCAATGTCAACTCAGCTTTGATTAAATGGATCTACCTGCCTGATTTCTACACCATCCCCAACTCCAAGAACCTCATCGGTGAGTAACCAGCCTTGGATGAGTGTTAATGGATGAGTGGTGGTGGCTCTGGGTCAGTGATCGAAGGGTCAGGGGTTCAAGCCTCACACCAGGCAAGTTACCATCATTGGGTCCTTGAGCAAGGCCCTTAACCTCACTTGCTCCAGGGGTGCCATACGTTCTGGCTGACCCTGCGCTCTGACCCCAGCGTTCAAATTCATAAGCTGGGATAAGTGTAATAAAAACATTTCACTGCATGTATGTGTATGTGATGAATAGGATCTGAATTTGAATTAGAAAAGAAGATTTGACACATTCTGTCCTAATAAATCCGACTATCTCTCAGATAGAGCGCCAGCACAGCAACCCTTTGAACGTTTGTGTGTACACAGCGGACTTCCTGTTGCTGCTGTGTGCCTCGCTGCAGTGGGCAGTGTTTGAAAACGAGAAGAAAGAGCAATGGATGGTGATGGGAGGAGAGAATAAGGACAACCCTGACCCCATGGAGGACATGCTGTTTAACCCTGTGCCTAATTTCATCAACTGCAGGTACACAGAAACGGTTACCGCAATTACAGCAATCAAAACCACAATTACAGCTGGATTAAAAAGATTAAATAAAACAACCCTGAGCAGATGAGGTCATGTAAAAGCACACTCTGGTC
>JAOUQX010000001.1:19331250-19341996 GCA_028566295.1 Liobagrus marginatus
TGTGTGTGTGTGTGTGTGTGTTTGTGTGTGTGTGTGTGTGTGTGTGTGTGTGTGTGTGTGTGTGTGTGTGTGTGTGTCGACAGCCACAGTCCTGAGTGATAAAGATTGCAGTTTGCCTATTGAGGAGGCAGGAATCATCTGGGACAGCATCTGCTTCTTTTTCCTCCTTCTGCAGAGGAGAGTCTTCCTTAGCTTTTACTTTGTTCATGTAACTGCAGATCTGCAGGCGTTTGTGCATCAGGCCTCACGGTAAGAGCACCCCCTGCTGGAGGAGTGGGATGAAAGGCTGGAGCAATCGAAACATTACAATGCTTAAGCTGGTAGCATTGTTTTATTTCGACCGTTAATATAGAGAATAGTATTGATATCATTGTTCATATGCTCAAAGCTCATCTAGTGTCCTTAAATAGAATTTTGGGGAAGGAGGGGTTTATAAGAGGACAAAGAGGAGGTATGATAGTCCTAATGTATTATTTTTTTAATAAAGGACAATTATAAATAGAAGATGATATTCAATTAGAGTTGCTATTTCAGCAGTAAGAGAGGAACGTTTAATATGCGGAATATTTAGTATTCCATTTGACCATATTAATTCATGAATTAGTTGTCGTTTTGTGTGTGTGTGTGTGTGTGTGTGTGTGTGTGTGTGTGTGTGTGTGTGCTTGTATAGGGGCTTCGAGCTGTTTAATGCCAGCATCATAAAGAACGTGCGTTTTTATCAGCAGACCGAGAAAAAATCCATCCAACAGCTAAAGAGCTCGTGAGTGGCCGTTCCTCTGCACACACTCGCTGGTGACTTATCAACCTAGTTTTATTATGATTTAAGGAAAATAAAGTTAAAATTACGACAATATTACGAGAAAAATTTGGAAAACTTTTGAGAACGTATCACAGAACTGCAAGAAACATTTAGGTGTTTTGCAGAAAAGATGGTTTGGTTTAATTTGGTTAAATCCTAGTTTAGGTTAAGAATTAGCAAAAAAGGGAAATTCTTTGCCTTTTGGCCCAGGGATGTGGTGGCTCAGTGGATAAGGCTCTGAGTCAGTGATCAGAGGGTCGGGGGTTTAAGCCCCGCACCAGGCAAGCCACCGTCATTGGGTCCTTGAGCAAGGCCCTTAACCTCACTTGCTCCAGGGGCGCCGTTCGTTCTGGCTGACCCTGCGCTCTGACCCCAGCATTCAAATTCATATGCTGGGATATGCGGAATCAAAACATTTCACTGCATGTACGTGTATGTGATGAATACAATGTAAGTTTGAGTTTTGGCGCGTCAGCACAGAGTTCTAATTATTAAACTGACACTGTAGCGATTATGGAGGAAACTTCATTCATTCATTCTCAAGAGATTATTATAAGGGCGATGATGAAAGACATCGACCCTGAAGGAGTTGAGCACCGGCATGTTTCCGCTGGAGTCCCAAAGCATTGTGGCACATGAATTAAAACGATACGCTGAATCCGCTTGACTGTTTCTCCAAATATTACGACTTTATTCTCATAGGTTTAACTCAATTCTCCAAATATTACGACTTTATTCTTGTGAATGTGACTAAAATATTGCGACATCATTCTCGTAGTCTTAGATTTTCTTAACGTGGCTCTAAACCGCGTCATAAAATTCTTTTTGGTTTTTTGTGCCTTTTTCAAACTTGAACTAGGTTCGTTTCATTTGATCTCATTTATATGAACGAAATATGCACACACACTTCACTATACCACACTCCAGTTACTGTTTACGTCCATGCGTGTTTTCAGGATGAAGCGAATCCGTGACAAGCAGCAGCGCTATAAAGAGGGACGGAGGCTATCTGAAAGAGAGCAGCAGCCATCAGGTGCATGTTTGCTCTCCTCCATCACACACACCTGATTCAGTTCTGTTAAACCGAAATCGGCAGTGCGTAGCTGTGAGGGATTTGTAAACCCCTCTAAGTCAAAGTCTGTTCATGGAAGAACTGTCTGATGTACATTCTAATCCATGCAACAGACTGCCCATAGTGAGCAGAAACCGTTTAAAGTAGGGCCTACAGGTGAGGCGTCAGTGTGCGATGACATCATCCAGATCGACTCCAACATCGCTTGGTTTGGTCACCGCACTAAACTGTGTGCTTGTAATTATACCGTTACACTTTAGCATTTTTTTCTGGAAAATGTCGTAATGAAACCAACAAATATGCAACATATAAATAATAACACAGTGTATTAGTTTACATAAAAATGTCTTCCACATGTCATGTCAGTTATAATTACCGGATGTAAAGAAAACATCCTTATTTTTACACAGAGTCTCAGGAAAAGAAGAAGGAGAGGAAGAAGAAAAAAGAGTGGTACCGGCCCTGGATAGATCACGCAACCGGTACACTTATCACACACACACACACACACACACACACACTGAAGTCGTCTAGCTACATCATTCCATTTTCCTTCCATCACTTCGGGGGTTCGTCAGTTGGGGTTTGAGTTGTTATTTGGGGGTAAATCAGTCACTTTTATTAATTGCAGATTGACAGAATAATACATAGGTGAGTATTTAACATGAGTGAATGTAAGATCCTGAACACTGACGCATTCTCACGTTTATTCAAGACATAAATTTGGTTCTGACGTGGTTTAAGTTACAACACAAAAGCTTGCTGTTTTACCCAGAGTGTGTGTAGCCCTTTTCATCCACTGTATCACTCACTCACTCACATGCATACCCTTATAATCAGGTCTCATCTATATACAAGAGAATATACTGTAACTGTGTGTGTGTGTGTGTGTGTGTGTTGCAGTACTGCATTCTGGGGATTACTACCTGTTTGAATCAGATAGTGAGGATGAGGATGTTTTAGAAGAAGAGCAGAAACAAAACAAACAGACTGCATTTCAGGTAAGGCGTATATACACACACGCACACACACCAGGTGGAGAATGTTAAATTAATAATATAATAATTGTGAAGCTGATTATTTCATTTATTTATATATATATAAAGCTGTGTTGTTTTGTGTGTGTGTGTGTACGTGTGTGTGTACGTGTGATGCTACAGTTAGCATACCAGGCCTGGGTGACCAGCGCTAAGCAAGTACTAAGAGAACGACAACAGAGACAGAAGGAACAAAGACGGAGAGAACGGAGAGAGGAGAGAGAGAGACATTTTACCGGCTCACGGGCTTCGGGTAAATCCACATGTGTGTATATATATGTGTGTATATACATATATATATACACACACATCACTATTAATGTCATTATCTAAAGAAAGCTCCCAATCATTCTTTGTGCTTTAATATTACAAAGGCATTTTCTTCTCGACCCTCTCATGTAGCTAGTCATGGATACACTGTTATTTACACTAACATACCCCAGTATAGCTGCATACTCCGCTAATCACACACTCGCCTCAAAAGCTCGTATAAGCTGGTTTTGCATCACTACTACTTTTTACTATATCAACTGTATGTCATCACATTTACATATTTAAAGTGAAAAAGCAGATCAGTTGTATGTCAATTAGCATCTACTACATGGCCAGGGTTCACTTTCTTTTAATCAGGTGATGTGGAGGAAGGGGAGGAGCCTGTTTGTGAGGAGAAGACATCCAAGGAGGAAAATAAGGATGCGGTGGAGGAAGGAGAGGAGTCGGGTAGGTGCTCACCTCTAAATAAACATCCGGAAATATGTTAGGATTGATGCTTACATTGATGTAAGTATTACTCATGATTCAGGAGGCAGAACTGATCTACTAAATAATTCCTCATAGAATCTGAGTATAAAAACACCTGCTGTTATTGTAGGTTCGGGAAGTGACACAGTGCAGAGGATCATGGACACGCTGAAGTTCCTGTGGGTGCTGTGCTTGGCCATGGTGGACAGCTTCACTCTGTGGCTCAACCTGCTCACCAAGCAGTACGTGAACACATCGACGGTCCTGTGTGAGGAACGCTACCTACACATCCACAACCTCAGCCAGGTCGGACACCACACCACACTACCTGCACAAATATTACACACTCGAGTTCGCTTCATTCACATACGCATGCAGAGAGGGATGGAATTTTGATGCGTGTGTGTTGTTTAGGGACCTGTGAGTGAGCCCACGGATGACCAGCTGTCTGAGGATAGCGACAGCATCACTTTAGACACATGTCTAGACGAAACTGATACGGACCTCCTTAACATCAGCCATGCCGCCAGGTGCGTCTCAAGCTCAATATATTACTCGAAAGAGAATTCAAGTAAAGTTGAGAAGAAGATGATACTAATGTAGGCATTACATCATGCACTCCAAAAGTATTGGAACAGCAATTTGAATATAAGATGAATACAACAGATGAATGTAAGACAATGGCTCAGTCCAGCATCTACAGGCGTTAAACATGACAGCAGACTACTTTTAACTTTTATTTGTTAAACACATTTGACATTTACAGCATTTGGCAGCTGCCCTTATCCAGAGTGACTTATATTTATCTTATTTATCCAACTGAGAGTGGGAAACGAACTCAAACAAATTGGGCCTTATTGTTCCGATAATTTTGACACTGTGTGCTTAAACAAAAATAACAAAACACAAGCAAAGCCTCGACTTTATTTATTTATCTGTTTATTTATTAATTATTCTCCGTTTTGCTATGTTCTTGTGGTATTCGATGTCCTCTTCTGCCGGTAGTGCTGATGAGCTGAATGAAATTGAGTGTGAGGAGGCGCGACCCCACAGCAGCATGACACTGTGCTCGCAGCCCACCATAGAGCTGGAGTCAGAAACACACGACCTACGACACCTTCGGAAATCCAGAACAGCCAGCGAACTGCTCACAGATAGGTAGAGCTCGGAGCAAACCCCCGCGCAAACACTTTAAACACTACAGGATAAGAAAAAAAATAATAGTTACCTGTAATGACAAACACGCTGCTAAATATCCTGTTTTTTTTAACATGTACATCATTTAACAGTCACCCTTATCCAGAGCGACTTACATTTATCCCACTGAGCAGTTGAGGGTTAAGGGCCTTGCTCAGGGGCCCAGCAGTGGCAGCTTAGTGGTTGTTTTAAACTAGATATTGTCAGAGGAGTTGTTGTCAGAGAGTAATAGCATTGTTCCAAACCGCAAAGAATACTGAAAATAAAGAACAGTAATACAGTATGTTATATGCAGGGGTTAAATTAGCCCAGAGCCATGCGGGGCTGAGCACCGACACGTAGGCTGATGCTGCAAAATTTACTTTACACCTTTCTCATTCTTACTAATTCAATCAATGATTCAACCTCTGTGTCTTTTTTTTTTGTTTTTTGTTTTTTACCAAATGTGGTCCACACCTAATATTTCCCTAAAAAATAGTATGGTCTCTAAAGTATGGTATTTATTCCCTAAATAATAGTATGATATATGATATATGATATAGTATATGATATGGTAGTATATGATGTACTATCAGATCATATAATATACTATCAAATTATATATGATATTATATGATATATGATAATATATGATATGATCATTTATGATCTGATCTGATATTTGATAGTATATGATATATGATTATATATGATATGATAGTATATAATATGATATCATTAGAGTTAGGGAACATATATATTAGGTAATATATTGATAGTATATGATCTAATAATATATATGATATGATATATGATATAGAACTTTATTGTCAGACGTGTCTGAAATTTATCTTGCATGGCAGTATCTATGTTTACAACAATGAACATCCCTTACACACAACGTGCACTTAATCCACCCAAAAACAATTTACACAAGATCTAAGTGAGGGGACGAGGAGGAAGCTTACAGACTACGTCAGTAGCAGACAACTGTCTCAACTTGTGCTTCTAAAAAAATGTTTTTTTATAGTTTGTGAATAGACCTACGATTTTGTAGGCTTTCCATGCACATATGCACCCCTCAAACGCCTGAAACTACAGAGTCTGTCCGATTATGAGCTGTTTGTTCTGTTCCAGGCCTTATATCATTGAGGAGCTGATACAGAGTCGAACGTTTTACGCCTCCCAGAACCGGGTGTTTAAATTCATGTTTGCGTTGTGTAACGTCGTGGCTGCCCACTCGGAGCTTGTGTGCTACTTCATCATCGTGCTGAACAACGTGGTCACGGCCTCAGTCATATCGTTGGTGCTGCCGGTGCTCATTTTCCTGTGGGCGATGCTCTCTGTGCCACGGCCCTCTAAGGGGTTCTGGATGACTGCCATAGTTTACACAGAGGTGAGGAGCATATACGTGATTGCGTGAACATATTGTACGTGATTGCGTGAACATATTGTACGTGATGTACAGACGTGTAGATACGATCATGATTGCTCAGTGCACAGTCCACAGAGGGGGTTTTTTGGCTAAGTTTTTTTTTTTTTTTTTTTTTTAAACTTGATTCTCAAATCGTTTATGTATTATGCATGTATAATTAACTACCAGAGACCATTGAACAATACTAATAGTACTGAAGGAATAGTTAACCAGTGTCTGCCTTATAAATAACACAAAAAGCGTCCAATGTTCTATTTAGTGGTTAGAAGATCCTTAAACACCAAAATCTTATGGTTGTGAAGGAAGTGTGATTTTTTAGCACGTCTACTTTTATTTAGAACTGTCTGTCCTTTTCTTTTCAAGGTCATGGTGGTGGTAAAGTACCTGTTCCAGTTTGGCTTTTTCCCCTGGAACAGTGAATATGAGATGCGACTAAATGACAATAAGCCCTATTTTCCTCCACGAATACTCGGACTGGAAAAAACGGACAACTACATCCGCTATGACCTGCTACAGCTGCTGGCCCTTTTCTTCCACCGCTCTTTGCTCCAGGTAACCCACGCCTTTCACACTGTCCAGCATAGGATGTGCAGCTGTTATGTAATGAAACTGCAGCCTTGTATTTAGCGGATTATGCTAGTTCAGACTGGGTGGCTCTTTCTTTATCAGCGTTACGGGCTTTGGGACCAGGAGGGGCCTCTGGAGGAGAAAAGCACAGCGGAAAAGAAAAAGAAAGCTGAAAAGTTGATAGAAGACAAAACCGCTGAGCTCTACGAGGCCGACCCTCAAACCGACATACTGATAGAAACCCCGAGTGAGCCTGAGGAGACCAACAATGCAGAAATTACACCTGAGCCTGAAGAGCCCAAGAAAAAAGGTGGTCTTCTGCGCTTCCGCAAAAAGAAATCTCCAGACCAGGGTAAGACCCAAGTTAGAATCCGAACCACACATTATTGGTGTAATAGAAAACAGTGTGCTAATTTTAGCCTGCACTGTTGCTTCAACTCGCTTTGACGTTGTATGTGTTGCTTTGTAAGATATGAGATAATCTTTTATCTACCCCAGAAGCCACAGTGTTAGAAACCAAGAAGAAGAAGAAGGCGACCAAGGGCCAGCGCCGAAAGGAAGCCAGTAAAAAGCTGAAAGATTTTGGAGAGAAACTTAAAGGCTTTTTCATCTCTGTGTAAGAAAACTCTTATTCATTTGCTCTCTGTCAAGTTAAATGCAAGTGCAGGTTTAAAATAAATAAATAAATAAACACCTTTATTAATTTAGCACATCCTACAATGTCTTTATTTTTTTTATTTTTTTCTTTCAGGACGAGAAACACTTATATACCGGCGCAGACGTTCATCCATAACATCTTGCATACCGAGTACCGAGCTGCCACGGATGTCTACGCTCTCATGTTCCTCACCGATGTGGTAGATTTCATCGTCATCGTGTTCGGCTTCTGGGCCTTTGGAGTGAGTACGAATGTGTTTACAGTGTTTACATTCTGTACGCTTATCGTAGCACAGTGCATAAAAAGCATGCATCATGCAGGTCAAGAGCATCAGCTACTGTTCCAACTGTACCGCATCAACGCCGAGAAATGGATGTGTGTACTAGTCAGGGTGGTTTGAGGATTTGATAAACGGCCGATCTTTTGGTGTTTTAACACACAACAGTCTCCAACAGTCTCTAACAAAATTGTGCAAACTCACTAGTTGATGGTTGGCCAGGATGGTTTAAGCTACATAACTGAAATATCTACAGTTTACAACCACAGTGAACATGAAAAGCATTGTTCAAAATACACAACACGCTTAAGATTATTGTAAACAGGCTACAACGCCACATGTCCCTTCCTTTAGCAAGAACAGGATTCTACTGTATGGCTAAAGATTAGGGGGGGAAAAAAGACCAGGCAATGTCTGTGCATGATGTCATGTGAGACACTTCTGCTATCTGATAAATTATACTGAATAATAGCACGACTGAAATGTATTAGTGTTCTGATTATAGTGATCATGTGATTTGTTAAGATTTGGTAAAACGGTGTCAGCATGCATAAAGGACATTTTCATCTTCATATGTGCCCTACAATATTCATAAAACTCTGTGTGACAACGGAAAGTGTGTCATTTCTGTCCCAGAAACATTCGGCTGCTGCAGACATCGCCAGCACACTTTCAGATGACCAGGTACCCGAAGCGTTCCTCGTCATGCTCCTCATTCAGTTCAGCACCATGGTGATCGACCGCGCGCTCTACCTGCGCAAGGCCGTGCTCGGAAAACTCATCTTCCAGGTCATTCTAGTGCTGGGCATCCACATCTGGATGTTCTTTATCCTGCCTGCAGTCACGGAGAGGTACGAAGTTGAGCTGGAACGTGTTTGCTGCATGGTAGTCACAGAGTTGTGAAAACGAATAGGTCCCAATTATTCGCTATAAATAAGCGAGCTCGTAGTTGAAGAGCAAATATGTGTGTTTGTTAAAACAGCACTTAGACAGACTGCTCTAGATCTTTAATTTATATAAATGTCATCAATAAAACCAAAAAGATTTCTTTTACACTTATCTGAAAGCCGGTTCATTACTTTATCATTTTTAGTGCAAATAAATAAATAAATAAATAACTTAGGCTCAATGGTACAAATCTCCTGAATACATTTCATTTCATCAAATCTTCTTTTCATATCAGTTCAAAAGTGAAGGAAGAAGCTATTAAAGATTATAAGAGAAAAGGGGATGAAATAGAACGCTAAATATTTGAAATCAAAATCCTCAGGAGACATTTTCTTTTTTTTTTAAAGATTTATTACAGAGAGTGAAATGAAGTGGTAGAGAGATTGGGGAAGAGATCGGGAAATGACCTCGGGCCGGATTCGAACCCGAGTCGCCCGCAGCGCAAATGCGCTGAGTTCATGTCGGCGCGAGCGCGCTTACCGCTGCGCCACTCCGCCGACGACATTTTCTCTTTAATGCAGATTTTACTCTTCAAAATTTCTCTTTGCTAAACTGAAAAAAGTGAGACTCCTCTTTGTTCTTCAACTGTGCAGGATGTTCAGCCAGAACTTTGTGGCCCAGCTCTGGTACTTTGTCAAGTGCATCTACTTCACTCTGTCTGCGTATCAGATCCGCTGTGGCTACCCTACTCGCATCCTTGGGAACTTCCTCACTAAGAAGTACAACCACCTCAACCTCTTCCTCTTTCAAGGGTGAGGCCTAATTGGAACTGTACTTCTTTTGTATTACGTTGATGTTTTTTGTTATGTTTAGCTAGTCTTTCTTAAACCTTAATCCGGAACCTAAAGCAAGATTCAAAAGCATATTTACATTTTAACAAGATAAAAACAAATTAAAAAAGATAACCGTGATTGCCATAATATGATAATTCATGTTGACTAAATGTAATTGGGCTCTAATCAGGTTTTAAATCAAATATAAACAGATATCTATTTCTATTATTGGGAAATACAGAGAAAAGAGTGAATTCCTCGATTATAATTTGAGGTATTTTGATGTAATATTTATTACATTCCATTCTGTCGCTGCATGTTCCTCCCAGTTTCCGCTTGGTTCCGTTCCTGGTGGAGCTTCGAGCTGTGATGGACTGGGTCTGGACCGACACCACTCTCTCACTCTCTAACTGGATGTGTGTGGAGGACATTTATGCCAACATCTTTATCATAAAGTGCAGTCGAGAGACTGAGAAGGTACAGATGCATATCAGAGACTGTGCTTGGAGCTGACAACAGTGTGACTGTTGCTTTGTCTAAAAGTGAGATTGTGCCACATGACTATATAAAAACACAATGCATGATTGTTTCACTGGGTTAACAATATAAGCCTGCCTCGAATAATCTCTTAACTCAAGCCATAATTAACACCAAGGATTTCAAGAAAAGGGGACCTTCCATAAATGTGTGTATTCTGGATACATATGACGGCTCGATGTCAAATCAAATGTTGTGTATTCATACGCTTTTTTTCCCCAGAAATATCCTCAACCAAAGGGCCAGAAGAAGAAGAAGATCGTAAAGTATGGAATGGGTGGCCTTATTATCTTTTTCCTCATCTGCATCATCTGGTTTCCACTTCTCTTCATCTCCTTGGTCAGATCAGTTGTGGGTGTGGTCAATCATCCTGTAGATGTAACTGTCACCGTCAAGTTGGGGGGTTATGAGGTAATGTCACAGCATTGTTAATAGGAATTGGTTTAAAGTCTAACAATATTAGCAGCCTGACATCCACCAACAAACATCCAAGTTCTTTCAGCAAACTCTTATGTTCCATTACAAGCACCAAAACATTCTTTCTAACAAAGCCTGAGCCATTAATCAACAAACCGTAACGTTCTCCACCAAACAAAACCGTTACGTTCTCCACCAAACAAAATTATAACGTTCTCCACCAAACAAAACAGTTACGTTCTCCACCAAACAAAATTATAACATTCTCCACCAAACAAAACCGTTACGTTCTCCACCAAACAAAATTAT
>JAOUQX010000001.1:19388382-19400072 GCA_028566295.1 Liobagrus marginatus
AGCAGGTGAGGTTAAGGGCCTTGCTCAAGGACCCAATGACGGTGGCTTGCCTGGTGCGGGGCTTGAACCCCCGACCTCTGATCACTGACCCAGAGCCTTATACCATTGAGCCACCGCTACCGCCACCCCACCTATGTTTTGTTTAGTTGGGAGTGTGTTTTGGTTTTGAATTGGATTGAATGTATTTCTTTATAAATTAGCAGACAAAAGATTCCTGTAGACCTCCTGCTACCATCATGCGTCCTGTCATCAGGACAGATCAGCGATTTTGTTTGAGAAGCAGCCATGCAAGCTCAAGCCATGATGTTACCATTTGTAAGTTGTATGTTTTGTATAATGGGCCGACTTCTTTACTCCTTCACTTTGGTAGAGGTAAATCTTGGTTCCAGAATTTTTCTCGTTCATCTCTGTATTTCTTTAAGAAGGCCAAGCTGGCTCTCGGATGTTTACTACTAACGAGCATTTGCATCTTGCGGCGTCTCTAAATATGTGCGCTACCGTCATTCCTGCCCTATGGATGTCCGTGGAGGCATCAGTGAACTATGTATTTTTTAATTCCCAGGTCTCGCAATGTTTTATTGTCAACAACTGCTGTTGTTTTTCATGACTGACCTGTCTGATGTCTCATCATTTGTGCACCAACGGTTACGTCCTGTTTCAGGACATTCCAGATTGGCATATTGGTTATGCTCAGTGCTTGTGCAGCATGAAATAATACAATTCCACTCTTTACTTAGCTTTAGAATGGCTTTCATTTCTCTATTAGACACGGCTCACTGGGATTTTCAGATCCATCAACTGCTTAAACAAAAATATAACTAGAAACTAGAAATACCTGTCAGCCACATAAAATAAACGGTGGCTTTAGAAGTAATGCATCTAGATGTACTAATGTGTTCATTATCAGTTACCGAAAGCAGAAATTCTGATCTGTCATCACATACCGGTGGTCATCTTTTACTCTTAAATCCCACTTTTGTCAGTGCATAGCAGACACAGAACAGTTGACCTTGCTGTTCCAGTACTTTTGGAGGGGGCCGTCACAATTGTGCCATTCATTACGTTTTTAGAGGATTTAAAGCGGCTTCATGGAACTTTTTAAAGTTTAAGATATGTTACATTTATAATCTTGCTCTGGAAAAATATGCCAAGTTATTCAACTCTGAGTTCCATTGTGTTTCACCACAAGTGATTTATATTACACATTTATTTAGCCTAAAAACATTCAGTATAAAAATGCAAACGTATATAGTGGAACTGTACAATCCCAAATACATACAACCTTGAGATATGCTTCTTTTATTAGTTTATTGTGTTTTTGCTTATTTTTCTTATCAGCGGGATGAGAAACACTGTATTTTGCTGCTTACTAACAAATTCAACTGTCATTTTTTTAATTTCATGACTAAAAGGGTTTAAAGGGTTTTTTTTCACCGTCAGATTGATGTTTTACATGTTGCTAACATGCAGGTCAGCTGAAATGATGCTTGGTCTTTGCTGTGTTTGCGGTTTAATGCTTACTGCTGATCCAACACAAACGGTGATATTAAGACTTCATCATTTGTTGAGATCCACAGACGATCCATCATTTAAATACCTTATCATTATTATTATTATTATTTCTGATCTGCCAGACCGGAAAGATGCTCTGTGGCTTGGTGGTGATAATGAAAGTACGGGTGTGTTTTGTACACATACTCTTCCTTATTCTAATCATTTATATTACCAGTTAAAACTTAAAACAGCATCACCGTTTCACCTGTTTGTCTCAAGCTTCCTTTTCTGTGCTAGTTTTCCCATACAGACATACTGACCTTCTTTTTCCCCCTTCGGTGCAGCAATATTCCCAATCGATCAACGTTTGCGTGCCCGTATTGCGGCGCGAGAAACCTGGACCAACAAGAGCTGGTGAAGCACTGTATGGAAAACCACCGCAACGACCCCAACAAAGTGGTGAGTTCACACATCCCTCACCTCCTGTATTAGCTGGACTGCTGATAAAGCCTGCTTCACCATCCGTACATGCATCACATTTACCTAAAGCGAAGTATAAGTGAGAATAAATGTAATCTAAGCCAAGCACAAAGATGTTTAACAGTTTTACAACGGTACAAGTATAAATAAGCGATTCGGCTTTCGATCCTGCTCTCATCTGAGTCCCAGCATGGAATCCAGCCCGCCTGTCGTTTTGCCATTTGCCTAAAGGTAACACACAGCTGTGTGTTCATTTATTGCATGCTTCTGTCCCCAGGTGTGTCCTGTGTGTTCAGCCATGCCCTGGGGTGACCCTAGCTACAAGAGCTCTAACTTCCTGCAGCATCTCCTGCACCGGCATAAGTTTTCCTACGACACATTTGTGGTGGGCACAGAATCACACGCACACAAATACACAGCTGTACAGGAGAAAATAACTTTTGTTACTGCATTGCTCAGTTTTTAGTTATTAGATGGTTTGTTTTTTTTTGCTCACTTTGTGCGGTTGTGTGTGTACAGGACTACAGCATCGACGAGGAGGCCGCGCTACAGGCAGCACTGGCCCTCTCCCTGTCTGAGAACTGAGAGTCCCGCCCTAGTAGCCTCCACCAATAACCACCTCCTGTTCAACCACCATATATACCAATCACCATCACTTAGCCCGACCTCTTTAAGCAGTTGCGTCTCTGCCTCCGTCATGCTGTTGACGTGAACATAATGGAGAGTCATTTTCACCCTATAGTCTTTTTTTTCTTTGATGTTTTTTTTCCTACTCCGTCCCTCCAACCTTCACCAGGTAACTGCACGGCTGGTTCTGTACCTGGTGTAAATCACATGATGCTGATCACATGATTGGCACTAAGCCTAAGTTTTCACAGTTCCTCTGGAGGTGCAGAAAGCAGTCATTCATAACTGCTGCAATCAATAACAACATTACATGGTGTGTCTTGTGTTTTTGTGAATAATACGACCAACTTCGATTGATTTTTCAGTGGGAAAAGATCAAAAGTGAATTTCACCCTCATCATCAGATTTTTCCTTCAGTTCTGTTCTTCTCTCTCTCTCTCTCTCTCTCTCTCTCTTTCAAACATGGACAGATGGCAGCGAATGTAAGAAAATACATCAACCATCTCACAGTAGACTGGATGCCTTATTCCAGGCTTGGATGGTATCACTAGACCAGCATCAAAGTCCGTGCGCCAACTACCCCCATTACTGCCATGGTGACAGTATAAATGATGGACACCTCAGTAACGGAGTCTCCTGTTGGCTAAATAAGACTAAGCGAATGGACGCTCCATTACTGTATCGTAAGAAGAGGGAAGCTAAGATGAATGACGGTAGTTACCTGCCTTTTGGAAATGACTCCGCTTTAGGCAATACTCTCACAGAAGAGAGAGACGATCCGGTGTTCACATCATCACCCGTGTATCATGACCGTCGCTGAACTTCCCCTCTTTGTTTTTATTATTATTTTTTTTTGCTGTTTTTGTTTTTGTTTTTTTTGTTTTCAAATTTTGCTTGTCACGAACACTCGCGATTTTCTACATGACGGAATTCTAGTTCTAATATTCTTTTATAGTTCTACAACGGGATGCTAGTACTGCTTTTATCTCCACTCTGCTATTTACTGATTTACCTTGCTACAATAATATTTTGTACAAAGCATCAGATCAGAAAAATATCTATTTTTGGAAAAATGTTTCCTTTGAAATGGTGCACTGATGGTGAGAGTGACGCACGCGTGTGGACATGTGCTGATTTTGTTCCAATTTCTTTTTTGTGTGTGTTTTTTCCCCTATGGCAGAAGTTGAGAATATGACCCTCAGGCCACGGGGGGTGTAGATGCAACACGCATCCACTAGGTGGTGCCAAGTGTTAGCTCCATGGGAGGGCTGGCATGAAGCAGAGTCGTTCCGAGCCCAGTTTACATGTCGTACTTGCATGATGTGTGTAGTAGAGTTCATGCTCAGTGTTTATGACCAGCAAGGAGTCATTCTGTGGGTCTGGATATCAGACAGAGAGGATTTATTGTATTGCTATATATATTACTCTCATTGTGATGGGTATTTTGTTAAATAAGGGTGTGAAGTATTTCACATGTCTTTATTGGTATTTATTCTGTCAGCAGACAGATGCAGACTGTAATCCTTGCAGAGAGCAGCTTCAGGTTAAATGGCTTAATCTAGAAGCCTGTCGTCTGTGGCAGCACTGGGCTTCGTACAATTTATGCTAAGCTACCACTTTGCCATACTGGGTCTCTGGTGAAAGACAAGTTGAGAGCTGCCTGAATCAGAATTTGGTTAAAAAGAAAGACTTGCATTCTAATAGAGCACTATGATTTGCTGTTAAGCTGTATGAGCGCCGGAAGACCATTCGAAAGCGTCTTGTTCCATCGAATCTTTCCACTTCTATGTGGAATATATTTTATTTATCTTTAAGTATTCAAGCATTGTATCCTGAGGGTTTATTCCAATCATTTTTTTGCATTGTTTGTATTTCCGTTTGGTGGCGACGTCATGAAAGCAGTTGGTTCTGAACATTTTGGCGGCCTGTGTATGTCGAGCGATTTACTCACTAAGACCCAAGCTGTTGGCTGAGATCGTTGGTTGATTATATTCTTGCGTTTAGTTTTTTTCATGGTTGCAATTCCCCTTGCTGTCTCCTTGTCCTTCATATTGCGTGTTTGTAACGCCTAACAGCGTGTCAAATTTGAAGTAGTGCAACAAAACACACAAAAGAACTGAGGTCCACCTTTGTCTGCCCAAGTTCTAGTACAAGCGTGACTGCTTACGCGAGGTGTTTTAGTGAAGAGAATTGAAACTTGTACATATGAATAGAAGATTGTGATTTTTAACCTTGTTATTGTTGCTGGCTTTAAACCCTGATTAAAGTGAAATCATCATTACTGATCAAGCAGATTGCACTTTGGTTCTAATCGCCTGGGATTTTGTCCGAGTTTTATCATTTGGCTACGTACTGTAAAGTAGGCGTGTGCCGATTCATATAGTTCTGATGGCACCTTAATAAAAAATACAAATATTAGCACTGCTCATGTGCTCTATATGAAAGCATGCTCCTAAAGTATCAGTAAAGCAGCCTTTGCTCTTTTGAGAAAGCTGTTCCTTTATGGTTAAGAAGATCAAGTGCTTAGACACAGAGTGACCAAAAACGCTTCATTATTATGCATCGAGTTCCATCGCATCGGATTAGTGCTCGGTAAATAATGGCGTTATAATACTGCTGTCGAAAGGTTGGACGATTTAAGAAAACATACTCCAAATATCAACAAAACTGCAATAAATCGAGCTGATTAAAGCTGCGTGACTTTTATAGAAGTGGATGTGAAACGTTAGCACACCCTGTTAAAACGCCTAGAGGTTTACATGCAAAACAAATATAAATGTTGCGGAGTAAATAATGACATTTATTAACCTGATTTCTCTCTTTTATCTGAACGCTGAAGCTGTGATACACAAAGAGCTTGGTACTAATAATGGTGAACTAATGGTCACTTCCTCAATCTAACAGAACTCTTGCCTCTTATTCACACGTGCTGATTATGCGGTAGGGTGAATAGGTAAAAGCTGAAATTAAATACATTTTATTTCTAAAGTGCGTTTAACAATAGGCATTGTCCCAATGTAGTCTTACAGAAGATAAAGAATAAGAGGAATAAGTCAAATTCTGAAATTATTTTTCATTTTTAAATAAAAAAATGAAATAAAAAATATCAGCCCGCTTGGCAAAATGTGCTACTGTATAATTCAAAAAAAGATTATAAAAACACGACTGTTTCTTACCTTAAAAACGCCATTTTCACAGTGAAGCATGGTGGTGGCAGCATCGTGTTATCGTCATGGATATCACCAAAAAACAGCAGGTTTCTGTTAGGCAGCTAGATAAAGATAAAGAACAAAGTTACCTCCCAGTTTGAAAAAGACCCGAAACACAAAAATCAAACGAATGTCCAAAACAATTCGTCTTAAATCTAAAGTCCTACTCAAACTATTAGTATTAGTTATTATCTGGGGACCTTGTGTGATTTAGAAACCACTTCCTCACCCCAATCTGAATTCTGTGTGGCGCATATTCATGGGATAAGCGAAGCCTGGGATTTTACTTGAATCTACTGACTTATCTCCCGGATATGATGCCAAGGCTTTGCGTAACATTTGCTTTTCTTAAGGTTTTTTTGTTCGATAAATTGTACAGTCGTATGGTGTATTGAGATATGACGCAGCACCCAAAATGCTATCAAAAACACTCCAACGCAGCCTCCATTCTTTGTTAAAGATTAAAAACACACACACCAGAAACGACCACCTTGCAAAATAAAGATAAACCCAAAAGCCGGGCCGAATCACACGGATGCTGATTCACACGGGACTAATATTATCACAGGACCTCGGTGTTCGGCGAAATATGTTCTGTTATTTGCGAGGGAATTTTTACCTTACAAATTACAGACATGAGCAATTCGCACAGGATTAAGATCACAGACAACCTCCACCAATAATACAATTCACTAGAGGTCACAAAATAATACTAATCCCGTACAAATAGGGCTTAAGTCCTGTTAAAACAACATATGGCATGACTTCGAGGTCTTTGCACAGCAATCTCCTCACAATGCTCCATCCTGAGCATTATTAGAAAGGAGAAATATAAAACTGACGTTTGGTCAAATCTGACCCTAAATATTTAAGTGCTGCTGTATTGCAAGCAAAGAAACTGATTAACAAAGTATTTTTATCCAAGCGTCCAAATGTTTGCAGGGGTGTGTAAACTTTTTATATCCACTCTTAGCTGTCAGGTTCATTGTGAAGTTTGCAGCTGCCTCCTTGTCACCCATGTGGCATTACTAATGACGAGAAGAGGTAAAGGTGATATTTATTTATGTTTATAATATTACAGTCATATTGTTTGGGGTTATGGTAATTGTTTAAGCAGTTATTGAAATAAAAATATAATATCGGCACGTGCCTACCGCCAGTTGTGCTGGTTACAATTACAAAAGATTGCATTTTGAAGAATACTATTTTTGGTGGCATTTCTACATGGGAAAATGGCTAATAATAATAATAATAATAATAATTCTGCTTTATAATGGTGTTAATAAGGAGTGTAAGGCTGTTTTAAACCTGCAGGTGGTCTGACTATTGAATGAGAATCATGTTCTCCGAATTACACACTGAAAGAAGAGAATATTTCGACTGAAAGCTAAGCTAGCCACAAACCTTGGACATTTCTTTTGCGCTACAAATTCAACAATGACCTGCGGCAGCGTGACCTTCCCCTGGTTTTTTTTTACTTATTTACTATTTTCTAAGTGTTTGTAATATACCACTTGCAAATATTCATGTTCATTGCTGTAGCACAAGTAGGATTTTAAACTTTTTATATATGGCACTTTGCTTTTTTTCCCCCTTTTGGTTCCCTTTGAAAAAGATGTCAACGCGGATCATTTTCATATATATATACATATATATATATATGTGTGTGTGTGTGTGTGTCCTGCATTGTGGGCCTGGAGTCCATGCAGACCTGAGCATAAGCTGTAGGAATCATCACTCAGCATCTCCTGTGGAGGAAGACGGACTATATGACAGATGTCAGTGGATATATGAGGACAAACGACTGCTTGCTAAGCACAGACTCGGCGTTTTTCTGCAGCTGTTAGGCGCTTGCTTGTGTGTCTACCGGCGTTTACATACAAAAGAACGCATGGCAGCTCCAACGCTGATCCTGTGATTGCAGGGTGCGCGTGCCCGCGTGCGTGCCGTGTGCGTGTGTATACCCGTGCACGCGTGAGCTATCTCAATGGAAATATGCATTTATGACCTAACAATAAGAGTAATAACGGTTGACATGATGCTAACACCAGTGTGGAGTTTTGAATGTGTAACGCTGTTTGAGGTTTAATAGGTTAATTATATGATGTATTTGTAGCAGTTTTCCCCTCCTTAATAAAACCACTGACCCATCCTGCTTTTATTTGTTGTTTTGATTCAACTTTACGAGGAGTTATACGTGATTGACTGTACCCTACAGTGCTGAGCGAATCTTTGCTCTTTTTAAACCAGACTGTATATAATAATGATCTACTTAAGCTCTGTTTTGCATTACAACAATTCTATTGTTAATGAGAAACTTAAAAGACCACATTCAAAGCATTAGCTATGATGTTACTAGAGAGCTCTTTTTTCCATTTTCAGATCCTATTTATCACATACACATGCATGCAGTGAAATGTTTTTATTCCGCATATACCAGCATATGAATTTGAACGCTGGGGTCAGCGCGCAGGGTCAGCCAGAACAAACGGCACCCCTGGAGCAAGTGAGGTTAAGGGCCTTGCTCAAGGACCCAATGATGGTAGCTTGCCTGGTGCGAGCCTTGAACCCCCGATCCTCTGATCACTGACCCAGAGCCTTAACATTGAGCCACCACATCCCTACATTGCTTATAGCTTCAGTGTTGGTAGCGTTCGTTATCACAAACTAGCAATGCTTCATGATAAATATGTCCACATTAAATACCCAGCTAACAAATTCATGTTCTGGGAACGTTCTAGCGTTTGCGCAACGTTCCAAGAACATTTTTTCTCTCAATATTGACAACTTTCATCAAGGACGAATAACATCATGAGGATCGTTCCAAGAACGTTGTTATAAGAACGTTTCCTCAACATTATGAGAACGTGCATTAACTGGTCATAACTTTAGAAGATTGTTGATTGGACATTATTTACAAATGCTTTGCCCTAACATTTAGTCAACTTTTAAAGAACGTTAGCGAAAGTTGTTAGCTGGGTATGTTCTAATATCGGGGAGCGTGGGGGGCCAGCTGTAAGTATTGGACTTTTTTGTTGTAAAATCATTAAAATATTATTAAGCTTAATGTTTATACCTCAATGGGCACATTTGACTGTTCTATAACTATTAATTGCGAGAAAATATTTCAGAAGATATTGAAGATTAAAATCTAAGCACTAAACCCATGGGTCACAATTCATTAATCAAGTCGGTGGTATTTAGAGCATTTTATTTATTAATTAGTGCAGATTAGTTGGTTGGATAGGTATGTGGTTGTACAATGCACCTAATAAACCACTTTATTTTCAAAGACATATTCTTTACTTGATGTGTAAATGTGTCAGTTGTTTAAAGAACAGCTGATTTGGCTTGTGCACTTTTGTGCCACTAGTGGAAACTTTTTTAAGTTGCTGTTCTCTTGCAGACAGACAGAGGGTGCTACTGAGCATATTCCGTTTGACCATACTTACAGATATTTTACAAAACAGTTAGAAAAAATTCTCATAACAACTACAAAAACGATGTGAAAACATTGTGAATAAAACGAGTACCTTCTAACTTTTTAAATTATTTATAAAGATATTTGAAAATTTAATACATGTAAATATTTGCACGAAAGATTGAAAACGTTTTTTAAGGTTTTTGATCAATCAATTGCAGTAAATTGTTCTTATGAACGTCTGCATGTGTAAATCAGCGATAATGTCTTTCTCCTCCAATTCTGTATATGTGTAGAGAATAAGGGCTAAACTAAAGAAGTGCATGGTTTTAGGGTGCACTTTCTTTAGTGCAGCTTAATTACCACTGCTGAATACACTCCTGACAATATCCTAAAGTGGGGAGACTGTTTTGCTGAGGGGAATGGAGGGCACAGCAGCCCTGCTGGGGGGCCGGGAGAGCCTGGACACAATTGCTGGTTGCCTGGGCAATAACTGGCTTTAGATATGCAGGAGCTGGAAGCCGACGATGGTGTCTGAGAAAACACACAGCCTCCTGGGAGACCTCAGCCTGCTCAGAAACACGCAGACGCTCCTGATTCCGCACGCTGGCGACATCAGGACTGAACGTGCCCTCAAGTAGTCGCAGGTGGCAGAGGAGCTGAGTTACTGCAGCGTGACACACAGTGCAATGTGGCCAACAAACGGCTGTAAGTGATGACCATGAAGCATGCATTAGTTTGCAAATGGGAAAGCCTGGGATGCAGTCCTTTACCAAGCTGGGGCTTTGTGTCGAGAATAAATTGTGTGTGTGCGTGTGCGTGTGTGTGTGTGTATGTATAAAAGAGGGAATTTATTTTGGCCCAGTCGTACGGTGCAAAAACAAAAAACCAAAAACATACCGGTTTTGAAAGCCTTCAGTGTTCATTTCCATCAGACAGATCTATAAATTTCATCTCATGCACAACGTTACAGGTCTAAAGTTCTATATTATGAATATATAATTGAATTCTGAATTCTATGGTATAACTCAATGCATAGTGTCTAAGTATAATCAGAACATGTTCATCCTCATCCTTTAATCACACCAAAGCCACTTAACAAAACTTCATGGCTAAAAGCTGGACACCTGATCAAAATATTTACATTTATTGGGGATGCTGGGAATTGAACCCACAATCTTCCAATCAGTAGTCCAACACCACAACCACTGAGCTAACACTTCCCCACTCGACAAAGGTGGAACTGCACATATAACACCATTGTATTTTGTAGCGTTATCATTATTTTCCTTACTTGAACTAAGAGACCCAAACACAGTTCCAGCATGACAATGCCCCAGTCCGCAAACCCCTGAGCTCCATGAAGGAGACATGGTTTGCCAACATTTAAGTAGAAGAACTTAAGTGTCCTGTACAGAGCCTGGACCTCCAGCTCAGTGAACACTGGCTGACCTCCTGACCTCATTGACGCTCTTGTGGCTAAATGAACACAAATCCCCACAGACACACTCCAAAATGTAGTGCAAAGCCTTCTCAGATTAGTGGACTCTAATATAGACGTAGGCGGTAATAACATTGGAATAGGATGTTCAATAAGCACATAAGTTTGATGCTCAGGTGTCTACATACTTTTGGCTACGCAGTATAATTTAATTTTGTAGCTATTTATGTATAAAGAATATTTTAGGTTAATTCAATTCTAGTATTAATATTATACAAGAATTCCTTCAGACAACTTTTCTAGTTAATTCGTTTCATTTCTTGGTAAAGACACAATTGTCCTCTAAGCTGTTTAATTGTTCCCTATTTAGAGAATTCTACTACTATTGAACTCCTACTACAAACTCCTGTGACCGTTATTAAATCCGGTGTGGACACTTGAATAAAATCCTTTATGCGTGTTGTTAGTGCCTTGCAATGGACTGGTGTATTTAATAGTTTAATTTGACCAAATATGTGTAAACATTATCTATGCACTAGTTTTTCTTCATTTTAGTTCTATTATCAGATTTTCCGTGAAGCTCTTCAGAGATAAGCACATGACTGAATGCTAATCAGCTGCTGGTTTGGTTTAATTAGTGAAGCGAATGCCCTCGCCTCCCCTTCTTCACACTGACCTTCACATGGAAGGTTAGGCGCTGCTCTCACTGCTATGGGTGTGTATTCAGACACTATAAGCACTTTCATCACAAGGGTTTGTCAGACTGAAGTGTGTTACACCATACTGAGAGAAACAGGTGGAAGAATGTCTTTTTAAATGCTGAATCCCCCAGCAAAAAGAAAAACCCTGCACAGACACATTGCGTTAGAGGGTAAATAGATTTTTTCTTTTTAACTGTATTCCTTATTGTTTAAAATAGAAGAATACAACATCTGCGGTGATACTACTACTACTACTACTACTACTACTACTACTACTAATAATAATAATAATAATAATAATAATAATAATAATAACA
>JAOUQX010000001.1:19404439-19417361 GCA_028566295.1 Liobagrus marginatus
ACACACACACACACACCAAGTGTTCAATTTAAAAATTTGCTTTGTGTTACTTTAAGTTGCAGGATTTTCTATTTATTTTGGAACTTTTATTCTGAAAGTAAATTTGCCCAGTGAGTTCAAACTTTCATGATTAGAAACATCATTATTTCAGAAAGTAGCCTCAGTAAACTGCATGATCTCTGGGATAAACTGCAACCAATTCAAATGAAGTGTGAATAAGCTTAAGGGACCTTTTAGGTTCTGTAACTGTAAGGATGAAAGAAACCGTCAGCAATAAATGCACTATGCTCCAGGATCGTTATCTAAAGTAGAAAAGGCACAGGCTCCCACTGTGGAATCAGAGGCCACTAACTTACTATCCTCAGTGGAAACTGAGTTCCACTCCTCTGTGCCAGGAGCAAGTGAAAGATAGAAGCCCTGCTTCTACACTGGCCACAAATAACTATCCTACCTCTATTTTTGACTCTGTATGGCATTTGGAAAGAGAGTTTATGCCTGTCTCAGGCTGGCAAGAGCGTATTTTTAGGTCTATTTCATTCTTTTGTTGAATCATAGTGGCTATAGATAGTAGACCAATACATCAGCTGGAAGAAAGATATTAAGAGCACAGTGATGGGAAATAATGAGCATCTCCAGCAGTGGCCATGTTTAGCATATTATTCACTCACCCTAAAATTATCAACCAGGTGGCGGTAACCTTCCTTGAGAAAGAACAATATTCCCAAAATGGTAGTGTGTTTATGTGACACTGCAGGCACCAGTTAGACAGATTCCTCAGCAGATCCTGTCTGGACATCAGATCACAGGTGATGAAGTCTCACTGAGTCCTGGATGGAATTTAGAAGAATGCAGCTGGTGTGAGTTCAGGATCTTAAAGGTGAATGATGCTCCACGTAGAATCTGACAAGGAATCTGTCTGGATGAAGCCTGCAGTGTCACGACTGTTGTAAAGTTGCAGGGAGCCTCCAGACGGAGCCTGACCCCTGACCTCCAGTCCTGTCTTTTTGCATATGACATAACCCCTTTAGAGGGCATGAGCTGTTCAAACATATGGCCTTGTTATGGCTCTTGAGATGGATCTGATATATGACACAATTATATTTCATTTAATATTCATCCTAAAAAACATGCTAAACGTTAATCCTAGAAAACATTCATTCAGTCATCCATTGTCTAGTGCTTATGATGTTCAGGGTCACGGGGGAGCTGGATCTTATTCCAGTTAACTTAAGGCGTGAGGCGGGGTACAGTTAATCGTAGGGCTAGCACTCAGAGACAGACAATCATTTACACTCACATTCACTCCTGGACAATTTAGAGTAGTCAATTCACCTATGCCCAATCAAAGTTCAAAGTTCAAAGTTTATTTGTCACATGCACATTATACGTGGTACAACATACAGTGAAATGCCAATCACATGTGTTTGGAGTCGGGAGGAAACCGGAGTAGCCTTTTGGAGAAGTTTGTAGCTGATGTCTGCTCATCCATGCAGAATATTTTAAACTCATATTACACAGTAAATTATAATGATATTTGGGTTTGGATTTTCCTCTTTAAGTTATGTAAATGTATTAAGTTAAATGCATCATCTTCCCAACAAATAGTTTGTTCTGATACTTTAAAAAAAAACCTGTCTATTATGGCTGTTTGTTGAATGGATTTTTGGGGGGATTTTATTGTGCAAGTCAACAATCATCTGTCTCTTTTGTTGAAAGCTTTTTTTTTTGCAAAATGATGGAGTTTAATATATCTGCAAAATGGTCATGACAGCCGTAGAGTTTAAGTAGTTTTGTAATTATTTTAGATCTGATGCTACTCTATTTAAAGAGGTACTTGAATTTTGTTCTTTAACGTCATACTCTATGTCACGTTTTTAATCTTCAGAGTGTAAGAAAAGGAAGATAGCCGAAAAGCTAATGTCGTAGGACAAGTGTGTTGGCTGTGACAGGTGGCTCACTCAGTCCAGCCTCATGCGTTGTGGCTGCTGTGTGTTTAACACTCTGTGGCTCCGCTGCTCTGTCTGTGTGAACTAAATCAGGCAGCTCAGTTACTCCAACCTGCATTGTAGACATGACTAACATTCTGCAGGAGAAAAGGGCATTTCTTTTAGGAATGAGTGACACCTCCATCTCTCTCTCACGCTTTATCGCGTTCATATTCCGTCTTTTCTCTTTCTTTATTTATCATTCTTCTTATCAATCTTGTTTATCCTTTTTTAGATCTATCTTGTTTTGCCTGCCTTTTTCTTGTTTTTTTGTCTAACATATACATTACATTTATGACATTTAGCAGACGCCGCTATCCAGAGCAACTTACATTTATCAACCTGAACAGTTGAGGGTTAAGGGCCTTGCTCAGGGGTATTGTTGGGAAACGAACCCATGTTCGTTCTCAACATTTTCACTGTTTTCACTTCCTGTTCATTCTTTGTCTGACGTTTTTGTCCTCTTCTTGCTACCGTCATATTTTTCACTATTTTTTATTAACGTTCTATTTTCTTCTCTCCGGCTCTCTTTGTCTTTCTTTGGTCTTCTTCTTCTCTGCCTCTCTGTCTCTCTCTCGCTCTGACCCTGGAACATGCCCCCATCCTTGGCACAGCTCCACCTCAGCATGCAGTTGGCCCATATTGACCCGCCAATAAACACACATATATATGAGGAATTTTCCATGCCCCATTACTAACGGGAAGCATTGTAGGGTTTTATTTAGACTTGTAAAATTCTCCCTGTGCCCAGCTGTCCTCCAAGTAGATATATTAATTAGCAGTAGAAAATAAAAGAGCTGTGAAGTCCAGTCCTTTTTAATGGCCAGTGGGAGTCACATGGACGTGACTCTTCTATCTACTGTTCAAGTAAAGAAATGATCAGTTTCTGACCAGACGATCAGTTTCTTAAACAAGCAGCTTAAAAAGCTTTCAGCTTAGAGCTGAAAAAAGGCGATAATTCACTGTGTAACACATTAAACAGCATGAATAACTCATTTTTTCCAAGTAATATTTGTCGAACTAAAGATTTAGTTACGCTTTGTTCTAATAAAAGTAGGGTTATAAAATTTCTAAGATGACTTTAGTGTAATTAAAATTTCCCTTACTGGAACTAATAAGTCCAACCCGAAGTTGCATACTTGTCAAGTATGTACTATATTTAAATCAGGATGTACTTTCGGACTGTTGAAATAGTATGCTCTGTATAGTATGATTATGGACAGTATGAATGACATTTGGATGTATTACATCCATCATGTTGACATTATCACGTGACCCACGTCGTTACAACCGCATGGAAAATTAACCCATCAACAAGTCAGCAGTTTATTTGGCTGATATTAAACAAGTGCAATTTGACCCCAAGGTCCTTAAGTACTTCTACACTTTAAAAACGCCGTGTCGCCGCTTTTAGCCATTTTCGACTATGACTGTCACCTTGTGTCCGCTTCAGAATCCAGTCATGTGGTATACATCATCCGGGAACTTTTCACCTACTGATTTTTACCTACTACTCGCCGCACATACTGGTTTTCACTAATTTGGAATGTTTAATAAATGTTATTACACTACTGAAGCCAGTTATAGAAACGCCTACTGATAACGTCATTGTTTAGCGACTGGAGACTTTTCTGAATGTAACTTGAGCGCGTGAGACAGTAAAAGTTTAGCTTTTAGCATATTTACCTTTTAATTTTCCTAAAAATCCTCAAAGGCAGTTGGAATGTGTGTGTTTTTTTCAGTTAACCGTATTGTTAACTCCTTTCTGCTTGCTGTTCTACATAGTGAAAATTGTTCCCATTGTTTTTTCCAGCTGTTTGCTTTGGTTTTGTTTAAATATGTTTTGTACACGTAAAATATTACTAGCACACAGGGTTTGAAATTAACCCGCAACCAAATGAGAGTATAAATCAGCTGTGGCGGGTAACGCGGTCAAATCACTAGCCAATTTGGCAATTTGGTAACATACAATCACTGTATGTTCAATCACTCCGAAAGTTCGTTCGCAGATTTAACGCAACTACTCAACTCGTGAGTCATGATATATTACATACAGCGTACTGCGCAGAAACAGCGCATATCTGACTTACTTGAACACACGTTACGTCACTAGGCAACAAATAACGGCGCGCGTGTTCGTTTTATTAAAGCTGTACGAAGAGTTTAAAAAATGTGGCAATATTTCCTTGTGATAAGTAACCCATGTTAAAAAAAAGGAAAGACCAAACAAGCAAAACAAAACAAGAAAAGAAAAGCTCCACGTGGCAAGCTGGTGCGCTTTGCCTCAACAAAACTGTGATGTATTGTGAGGACTGCAGGACATACGCAAATTTTAAGTATGTATAATAAATAAATATATATGAGCTGCAGCATAGTTAGTCTGTTGTTTTATTTTTGGCTTGTAGAAGTCCTGAATAACCGGTAACTTAAAAAGTTAGACAAATTGCCCAGTGAGTTCATTTAAAACCCTATTACCACGTTAACAATACTGTACAGTTAAGTGAAAGGATGACGCCCCAGAATAATCACATGACCGGAAGCACAGAACAGTTTAACACATATTATACAATGATTTGGACATGAACATCATGCGTTGAATTGGGAATGGAGGTTCTCTCATGAACGCGTGCGTGTGTGTCAGGAGAGTCAGTTGTAATTTTCTAGAAAGCATTTAGATAAATAAAGAAAATAATATTTATTTTAAAAACATGATTTATACAAAATCTTGAACAGAAAATACCAACACAAGTGCCACTGACCTATTATCCAGTCACAAAAAAAAGTCCTCCAAGTTCATGCAAGCTGATTAGCTCAAACATTTTCATCAGCGCAAATAAATATACAAATCTTAAAGCAACAGTGTCTTTAAAATCAGGTAGGGTCTGAAGCGTCATGGTGTGCGGATAGTAAGCCACAGCTTGACTGTCAGGACGTCGGGTTACAGCCAGCCTCCTCATGTTTAGACAGAAGTGAGATTCTGGAGAATGTTTTTGAGCAGCTCCTACACTGATATTTCTTAACGTCCGAGTGCGTCTGCAGGTGAGCACGGAGGTTTGAGCGATCGGCAAATGCTCGGCTGCAGTGAGGACACGAGAAAGGCTTCTCACCTGTAAGAGGAGTACATTACTACCTTAACATATGCTTCACAGACAGACAGATACATACAGTAGATGCAGACCATAGACAGTCTGACTGACCGACAGGATATACATAGAGAGTATATATATATATATAGTGTACCTGTGTGTGTTCGTATGTGTCCCTGAAGCAGCCAGGGCCTGGAGAACGCTTTCCCACACAGCTTACACACACACGGAAGTGTATGTGTGCGGATGTGCATCTTCAACGCGCCGAGGCTCACATATTCCTTGTCGCAGTACTTGCAGCTGAAGTATTTCCGACACGGCCACTCACATTGGAGCTGTCTGTGCTTGGCCAGGCCTGAGAAGGTGAAATAGGTTTTATGACAGTCAAAACACTCAAAGTGCTCCTGGGTGTTTCTCCTTGAGGCAAATCCTAACAGGGAAACGGTAACGTCGGACACCACTCTGTCCTGAAAAGCTCTGTTGTTTTGATCTTGCTGAGATGCTGCAGACTCACAGGCCGGCAGTGGGCTCAGATTCATGGGAAAAGTGCACACATGTCCTTCTGAAGGCAGCCTGGAGTCCTGAAAATCCGGTGGCTCGATCACGGCACAAATGGAGCTCATTTGTGATACTGACCTCATGGCTTGGTTCAGTAGGCAAGGCTCGGGAATAAAACTTTCATCAGGATAAGGAGAAGTGAGTTTAGGGCCCGGGGACGACACATGAGTCACGTGTGGGTGTGGATCTGTAACATTATCAACAAGTTCTCAGTGATCATTTAAAATATTAATTGGTAGATAAGATATTTCAATACGTATATTTGGAATACTTATATATTACCCTTATATACAATATCACATCATTCTGTTACAATACTAAGATTACACGTGGAAACAGGAAATAATTGTTCAGATTCTTTTGCATTGATACTACATGCAAACTCAAATACATCCGTCTCATCATGAATCATTCCGTGGTCAAAAAAGTAAATTATGTAAAATAGTGCAACTGTGTACTAAAATAAATGAGCTATTCCAAAGGTAGCATATAACCAAAAAAGACAAGAACATAATGTCTACATGTGAAATGTGAACTGTCTAAAAACCTGTAAAAATTTTACATCATTTGATATTTAGAAGGGAGGTTTATGTGACTTTTTCATGGTGGTGGGGGTTAAAGTTCTAAACAATACACAGGCAAAAGCTTTTCAACACTCACCCTCAGCTCTATGCTCGGGTTGGTTTAGGAGTCAGACATTAAAACGTAATTAAAAAATGAGCAAACTTAATACTGTCTGATCCATAATCAAAAACCATAATTATACTTCCGTATTAATAATATAACTTAGGAATAGATTATGTTTAAGCATAAGCACATTGAAAAAGCATTGGTTCAGTACTAAACATTAATCTTCTAAGAGCCTTTACATAAACTCTAAAGTCTGAAGATTACAAGTAATGCATGCGCAATCTGCAATATTCTATACATACCTGCATTAAAATACAGTACAATACTGTACATTTGGTTATATTATATATAGCAGCGGGGTATAATATAAAGCTATGTTACCAGTTACACGTCTCGAACTCCCATTCATATTCACATTCAAGTTTTATAAGGGAGTGTGAAATGATACCAAACGATTAATAAGGGGAAGAGAACGTTTCCATTAGTGTCCAGCTTCTGCACATTTTAGTGCAGGGTTTTAGTCACACAGGTCTGAATTTACACTAAGCTGCTGGATGAACTTATTGTAAATAGTATTTATATGCAACCAACCCCTTCTACACTTTCTTTCTCTCCCTCACCCCTATTTACAGCAAACTTTCGGTCAGTCATCAAAGCATTTCACTGGATGTTGTACTATGTACGATGTACATGTGACAAATAAACTTTGAACTTGTAGTGTGAGAATCCTGAACAAAGTTGGGCTGTTAAAGATGTCTGTTACCGGTAACTAAATGTCAACCACCTATTCTGATTAATATCATTTAAAATAATATTTTGCTGAATTAATCCCTTAATGAGTGAAATACTTTGTCATGAAAATACAAATAAACTGACAGTAACACTCACAATAAGTGTTCAGTTACTCCGATTTGCAGGATTTGTTTCACTGACTCAGTGTAAGAGACACAAACAAAGATAAATGAAGGCCCTTTCTTTTTCTTGGCCCAGCTGCTTAATTGCAGATGAGTTCATCGCTGAATAGTGAAGCATGTCCTTTTCTCCAAAGGAGGTTAAGGGGCTTGTTTGCGTGTGAACAAAACCCACCGGTTTTAGGCAACTCATGTTCTAGCGAGCCCCTTCACCGTGTTTAATAGGACCCTTAAGATCTCCAAAACAATAGCTAACATAAAAGCTTCTCTTCTTGGAAAGATCCTGCACCTGCTAAACTCGAACGAAGCTTGGTGGATCTGCTGCAAAGCGTTACTTCACTTCTGTCCTACTACAGTGAAGCGTGCGGCGGCTAAACTGTTTCCAAAAGTACTAGTACGTTGACGGCAAGTTTATTCCTAACTTACAGGAATTGTAATTCCTACAAAAGTAGTGATTTAAGCAAACTGGGTTAGACTCCAGTGATCCAGGTCTAAACCTCAGCTTACAGTCTAAAGTTCCATAAATCTGTTTTTCCTCCATGGCCCAGTCTAAAGCTGTGACAGGAATGGGGAAAAAGAACTCACCACCACTCTGGGAATCCAGCACGCCATAGTTGGGCTTCTTGTGACCGAGATGTTTTTTCACCAAGAAAGAGCGAGGCATCTTAATATCCTAAAAGTTTTTACAAACTTTTCGAAGCAGATGTGACTCCGTTCTTAGCATGCCAGCATGGGAAGAATCACAGTTTATGCTCAGACACAGAGATGGCAGGTTTAAATAAGTCTAGCTGATGCTTGAGGGCTGTCTCAGATGGGAGTCAGGTGCAGGGGGCAAGCTGCGAATTAGCATAAACATTCCAGAGAGCCAATAAGAATCGAAGAACAAGTGGAAGAGGGGCGGAGTCATATTTGGAGCTGCATACTTTAAACGAAACAGGTGCATGTGGGCCTGCGGGATCAAAATAGCAAAACATAGCCACATGTGGCAGTGTGTTAGGGCAGTTTACAGTGGAAATATTGAGGCTTTGAGATTTTACACTGAAAGTGTTTATTTGTTTTGGAAAAATATTTAGAAAATGCGCATTTGCAAAGTAATGGAATGGATTGATTTGAATATAAATATTAATAAATTCAACCTCATAACATTTTTGTAATACAGTATATAAATAGTGGTTAATGCTTACATAACAAATATACAATATACAGTATAGTACACCTCCAATTTTCAGTCCTTACTGATATTCCGAATCTGAAATGATATCTGAACTTTTTAATTGTAGCATTTTTGTAGAGATTAAAGCTGAACATGACTGAGGCTTTTTTTTCTACAATGGACATGAAACATCTCGGACAGTAAGATGTCGTCCTGGAAGCCACCGATCACGCAGGCTAATGCTAGTACAGATGTTTAAACAGGCGTGTTGCATCTGTATCTTTCGGTCCAGTTTGAGGCTATGCGTGTCATTCCAGGACATAATGCTAGTTGTCTTGTCTTCACAGGCTGGAGGTGATCCTGATGAACTAGACATAGTGAAGCGTGCTTCATTGTCCAAACTTGACCTACTCAGTAGTAAATTAAATGCCTGCGTTATAAACTAAAATACAGGGTGTACCAAAAGATTTGACATTAGTTGAAATGTGAATATATGAGTAACTACATGTCTTAGACTAACCAAATGAAATCGACTTGATGTTATTGATCAAAATTCAAACAAGAGATTCAGAGGGATGTCGATTTTCTAAGCGATTTCACAAAGCTTTATAAATATTCAATATGCACACCGCCTGTACACACTCTTATTTGGACTGTATTCGAGCACATTTGAACACACAAAATGCCTTTTCATTTCTACTGAACATCAGTCTTCACCCTAAAATAAAAATAAAAATATTAATTACATTTAGTTAGGTTTTTACACACATTGTTAAAATTTGAGATCATTTGAGAGAGAAGTGGCTATGATATCAGACTACAAAATGATTTTTTTTGGGACACCATGTGGCGATGCTGCATGATTCAGGGAAGCTTCTATTTTATCCTTATCTCGGCAATAACTTTCATACTATCACTCAAACCTGAAGCAATTTATGACTGACGCTTGTGTACTGTGACCAATGTTATGCCGAGCTTGAAACCGTCGTCCTGTGAGCTGCACACATACACACACACACACACACTCGCTTTCTGATCCGGATGGTTTGGGAAACTACTCACTGACACTTTGGCTTTAAGCGTGATAAGATCGTCTTTCTTTGTTAATTATGTTGAGGATGTGAGACAGCTCAGTCTCGCGCGGTAGCTCAGTGGTTAAAGTGTTGGACTGATGATCTAAAGACCGCGGTTTGATTCCCAACACTGCTGGGCCCCTGAACAAGGCCCTTAACTTTCAACTGCTCGGTTGTAAGTTGCTCCGGATAAAAGCGTGTGCTAAATGCTGTAAATGTTTTGATTTTAGCATAAGTACGTTTCTAATATGATCTGCTATTTATAAACAAAAGCAATTTATAAACAAAAGCAAACTGATTTTTTCCCAAGACATACTGATTTTCTTTTATGTTTTTTACGATCTGTTTGCTGTTTGCTGTTCTGCTGTCTGCTTTGATAACAAACAGTGAAAATTTGACCAGTTTTCCTTTTGGTGTTTGGTTTGTTTTGGTTAAAAATCTTGTGCAGTCATGCCACTGACTAATTAACATATTAATGACCACATGTTAACAACACAACCAGGTGAACGGTTAACACTCGCAAACCACCTAATGAACATCAGACTGTGTTAATAATATTCAACATCCTGCACTAGAGCTAGACACTGTAGGAACATGTTCTGGTTCAGCGATGCTTTTAGACAACTGATTTGTAAGTAATCAACAAAGCTAAGAGATAAAAGTTATGTTTCCTAAAAAGGAATTTAAAAATAACCTTGTGACAAAAGTGCTTAATGGTTAATTTGTGCTTAAATAACCAAAGTGCTTAAATGGTTGTTTCTTAAAAATGGGGGGTTCTTACATCCCCCACAGCAGGTTTTAAACAGTTCATACTTTGTTTTAGCTAAAGTAAAGTTGACAGACCCTCCACCCTCCCCAGCTACACTTTTACTCCTTTATTTTTCTCACCACATGCAACTCTTTGGGTTCATGGAAAGCAGGATCTTATTGTTAGAAGCTGTTAAGATGTGGTGTGTGTGTGTGTGTGTGTGTGAAACGGGCAGCTTTGGTGCTGAAGCACTGGTTTAACAAAACATGAACTGAAACTCAAAGCATTTACATCTGAATAGGAAAGTCATTGAATCTGCTGTCAAACTATACCTTTAGCCCAAAATAACTGAAATGCTATTAAACTAACCTAAAATAATAACTATATATTTCTCCCAATACATCATTTGTATATTTTAGTTTGTAATAACTATAAATATGTAACTTATCACAAGAAAGTGGAGGATACGGTCCTATTGTTTTTCCTGTTTCGGTCATCTCTACAAACTTCAGTGTTGCACTTGCATGAGTCATACAGGCTGAACTAAAGAAGTAACATTTCAAAACGTAAAAAGTCACTACAAACTTTAATCTCATACCAAAATAAAGTACAATGCAACAGTTAATAAACGTCCACGCTTCATACTGACGTATGGTACTTAATATTGGCTCAAGTTTAAAGGAATCCATTACTTGTGCACAAGAATCCACAGTTGGCAGTTAAGTAGCAACGGTGACTAGTAAGATCTAGTTACATGTATGGATAGGACCAATAAATATGGTTTATAATTGTTAGGAAGTGTTGAAATAAAATGGAAAGTACAAACAGTCTACTAGCAAATAGTTACAAAGCCAAACCTTCAGGGGTGCAAATCTATAACCAATATCCTATTTGCTATGATCAATGTTATACATAGGGTGAGAAGGTGAGGACAAAAAAAGTGATATCGTGTATTGTGCTTCCCCCCCCCCCGCAAAGTAACGTTACATAATGTAGCTATCGTTACATCTACCCCAAGGCTGAAAACTATAACGCGATGCTGCCATCTAGCGGCCATGTTTGACCTTGCCCTTAAAATGCAAAACAACGTATTACTTTATAACTTCACATATGAGCCATAAACTTCAAAGAGCAGAAGGCGGGAAAATATTTCAATTCCTTTGTGTCTTAGTTTACTTTCTCCTTAACAAAAAAAAAACCTTGTTTTAAAGCCACCCTACTGGAAATATGCCTTAAAGATATTTAATATTGTATTTTTAAAAAGGGCAACCAATTATGAATGTCTTAATCTTTAAAACAGTAATGTTGTACAGTAGCCAAGAGTGAATTTTTATTTAAAAAAAAAAAACTCTTTTACAGTCACTTAAAGACAGCATTCTTACTGAGCACTTTAGGAACAATACACTAATACTAAGTAGGTCAGCAAAATGGAAATATTCCTTTGAGATTCAGGTCCAAGATTGCATTATGTCAACGCCATGTAGCGCACTAAAAAGTTGAGTGAGGTATGTGTAGCGTCACACACCCTTTGCAGTTACATAGTGAAGTGTAAGAGCGATGTACTGCAGTGCACACTCGCCCTTGAGGGACCCTTCAATTTTTCCCCATTATTCTAACTCATGCGAACAATTGCCACTGTCCTCAAATAAATGCAGTTTTAACCAGACTTGGGACAGCCCGCATGCCATAATGCTTGACAGCATTTAGTCTACCCATCTCCAACCAAAAACAGAAATAATCAGTTATACAATGCATGTTAACTGTTCTCATGAGCAGACTACACCTGATGTTTGAGTCATACATCCAGCAACCTGTGCTTATCTTTCTTGTTATGCTTTAATATCACATTCAAAACTGATTTGTCAACCTTAAAAAAGGAAAAAAAAAATAAGGTCATTTACACCACATACAAATGTTCAAAAAATTCAAATGCAACCTTATTGTTGGGAGGCTTCCACAGAATGTTTGATGGCCCCTAACCGTATGTTTTTAGGAAAGAAAAAACATGGTATACATTTGATACAATTAAAAAGATCAAAACATTAAAGCTTTACAGAAGTAAAAAATACAAACAAACAAATGTAAAAATCATTATCTAATTAAAGACAATGATAACGATCACTAACAGAGATGGGGGTACAAACTTCATAAAAAAATTTTATTGTTGCTTAAACATTGTACCTCAGTGCTTTGAAAATCATGCAGTAAAGGCGATTCGATAACATAACTGATCCACAAGAAAATAGCAATTTTTGCAGCAGGGTCTTTCTGCCCGTTTCGGACAGTGCGCTGCTCCAATATTAACAATAAGCCAACATGGAACTAAAACCGCCAGATATTTACATCAAATCACTGCGCGTCATATCATGCCTGACCAAAGTCCTCTTCCCCAGTTTTTAGTCCTCTCCACCTCCATACATGTCAGATAGTTTCTTGAAGCGTGGTCCCCACTCACCGATACGGTCGTAATCCTGATCTCCTGAGCTGGAGGAGTTCAGGGAGCTGAGAGATCCTGCCTCTGATCCACCACCCTCATAATCAAACACCAGCAGGGAGTCATACGGGGGAGCCGTGGGGTCGTTATCAGCCGCGTTCAGGTTCTACAGCACAGAGAGCACAAACAGCTGTAACAGGAGAAACAAGTGTACAGGCACCAACTGCTATTTTTAAAAGGTGAACAAAAATGTATTATTTTCTGGATTATGTGAAATTAAACCTTACTGTCAATCCAGACTGAAAGGCCATGTTTGCAAAATTATATATATAAATGATCATGGC
>JAOUQX010000001.1:19426085-19437073 GCA_028566295.1 Liobagrus marginatus
GCATCACCTTCTATCCAACTGTAAAAGCAGCATTAATTACTTAAAACATGAATGTCAATAAACTTTCAGTATAAAAAGGTATAAAAAGTTACAAGGGTTAGGTAACAAAAAACATTGAGTTTCATGCTGGAAGCACACTTTTGTTGGTTACAGAGATGATCATATATCCGACCTTTATCAAAGTGAATTAAAAAAAAACGGTCTTCAGAAAAACATGCACAATTTTTCAAGCTGTGTAATCAACAGTTTGGCAAAATTATTCTGCTCTTCCTTGTAAAAACTGCTAAACATCCCATGTACGAAGACTTGTGCAAATAAAAATTGTACTACAATCACTTGTCAAGTAGTGTGCACACCAGCTAAAACATGTTCCACATCATCATGAGCATTAAACTACAAACTTAGTTCATATCAATGACGTTATTTGGACACAGGGTTACAAGATACACGTACATTTTCACTGTGACTCCACTTTGCCCCATGCACTACAGAACTGCAATTCACTGCTACAATACTGTACTTTCTACATGTCATCTTGCAAACAAATTGGTACACACTTCATACTGCACATGAAATGTCAGGTACTCAATCTTGATTAATGTTCAGAAATATAACTGCTGCATATTCTAATCCCTTAACTCAGTATATTCCTTAAAAAATGAATTTATGCTCTTCCTCCCAATATGGATTTAACAAAACTAAATACTGTCCTATGAAAGACATCTTTGACCTTTTTGATGTTATTCTTCATAGGTCTCACATCTGAAAGCAATTGAAGAAGTCGCCCTGATTACACAGTTTATCCTCAAGAAAAAATTGGGAACATGGAAGGCACAGTTCTGCAGTTTGTCCAGCAGAGGTCAGATTAAGATTTGTACCTGCACAGGATCAAATGCCCAAACATCTTCCTGCTGCTTGTGATGGTGGTTAACTCGACCCTGGTGTTCCACTCTTACTAACGCAGTGTGTTTCCTTCCCCTGGAGTCCCAAGCATGAACAGAAAACAGTTTATGGCCATCATGAAGCGTGACGGGTCTCTTCAGCTCCACTGTGCCATCCGAGTCTACACGAAACCGCTTATCCTCAGAGTCAAAGATAGTTTTTGTCCTTCCATTGCAGTTGTCGAAAACAACTTAACAGAAAATAAAAATGTGGAATAAATGTCATTTTCTTTTTAGTAGTAATTAAATTAAAACAGGTCAAATTAATGAATAATGAACACTAGCTGTTCTATAACAATTCTATGAACAATCATGCACTGTGTAGGCTCTAGCAAAACAAGACCACAGGATAAATTTTACATAAAATCACACAAGAGGATTTGATAGTCCTCAGGGTCATAACGAGCAAGGCAGAGGCCATCAGATTAAATATTAAGGGCTATTAAAAAGATTTGAGAACACAAACCAAATCAATGGCCAAGCAAGCGTAACTTTCAATCAGGCATGTGTCATGGGTGTGGTTTGGATGGAGGATATTTGTGATTGTATTCAATCAGACTGAAAATTGGCCAGTGGAATCTAGGGACTGAAATATCAATGTAAAAACAATCAAAGAGTTCCTGAGTAAAACATTAAATTACACTGATCTTAGTCAAAATAACTACACATTCTACTTGACTGTAGGGTTTAGTGTACTATAAACTATAAGGTTTAGGATAGTTAAGGTTTAGTTTAACCTTCAGTAGCTCAAAGTAACACAGCCCCAATAATTTTAAGCACCAGCGAGAGAGAGAGAGATAGAGATGGATACAGGGGGGGGAAAAGCCCTGTGGCAAGTACCTAAAAATAATCTTTGCAGAGGCTTGAACAGGCTCGATAATAAAAGCATTTTGCAGAAGTAAAGCTCACCTGGTCTTGTTCAAGCTTGTAACCATAAAAACTGAGGCAGTGAAAAGCACAGACTGAGCTCAACTATCTGAATCAGCCACACACATAAACACCGGCAGCAGCCTAATGACCCAGAACACTTGATCTTTTCTAATACAAATTAAGTGGCACCTTGAAGATGTGAAGCACTGCATTTTCAGGCAATTAATGAAATGGCCAGTCTTATTCAAGCTGAAACTTAGGAATGCGCTACTGGGTATCTAAACATAAAAAAGTGAAACTAGAAAAAACATAATGCAGCTACATAAGCAGCTGTTGCAAACAAGGCCTCAGTCCTCATCAAACAAAGCATGTCAGAGTTTTGATAACTCAAGGTAGCAAAATGGATACGAGCATATTTAAATGAAATTGACTGGCCTTCAGTTACAGACAAGCAAACATACAGCCACACAAACCAATGCGCTTGTAATAAACGTAATTAAACTTAAGGACACAAGATACGTCACAATTTAAACCTGCCTCTTAACTGGTACTTCGAAAGACAAGATACGTCACACTGTACACCTGCCTCTTACCAAATTGTACTTTGAAAACCCATCCTAGGTATGACGTTTTTGTTCATACATACAAAGTTGAGATAGGAAATAATAATAATATGTAAACATTCTCTGAATTGACAAAAGATAACAAAACGGCAAAAGCTAACGCCTCTCAAAATACTCGCCTGTACAAATAGAAGCATATACGGTTAGCTACAATTTGAAAACGTGTACAGACGTGCAAGCTAATGAGGGTTTTTGCTTCGTTTAAAACGGCAGTTTTACCTGTGCCGAGCCTCGTGCCCCTCTGCAGGTGCTCTCTGTGAACGGTGAGGACGAACAGTTCAGAAGCAAAGCCTGGAGAACATGGCGTCGAGTCCACATAGCCACCGTAAAGTACCTTGGTAATGAAGAAAGATTATTTCGCGTTGATATTTACATAAAAGGAATTTTAATACGTAGTATAATAACGCATAAAGCGTAAAAAGAGAAAAATAAGAGGCAAACAAACGGCCTGACTCGCTTTTCAGAACTTGTTCGAAAAAAAAGCGACGTCTGTAAACTTAACCAAGAGCAAATATGGCAAACCGCCAAACGGAAAAAAATAACTACCTGCAATAAAACAAACAAAACTCTCAACCGTGTATCCCATTTCGGCTCCATCCGACGTCGAAAATATAATCCTTTTAGTTTAAGCCAAAGTGAACCAGCCCTGCGTGAAGATGTATCAACTTGTCTGAGCGAATCGAGGAAATGAGCGTTAGCAGGTAGTTTCACTGTGACGAAATAGCACCAGGTGACCTCGCCCTTCCGTTCGCGCGCGCTCCAAATATGGACGCTTCTGCGGCGAATCTCCTCCCACTGACCAGGTAAACTCTCGGTCAACTCGGAGAAAACCCTATCAGCGGCTGTAGTGATAAAGACAATTTTCACAAACAACAATTAGAAAAATATATTTTAAAAAAACTCAACACGTATTTACTGACAGTCCCGTCGCTTCGAAAGTTTCCGGCGGTTCACCTTCCACGAAATTCAAGCAATAGGGAAACGCTGAAGTCTAGTTGCATGGACATCTTTGCAAAAAACTGAATCATAGTTAAGTCTCAGACTGTATCTACACAAGCACCGTGTGTATTATTCTGATTCCGTGAATTGGATCTATCCGAGCTATAGATGAAATGAGCTGCATTGAGGATGTACAGGTCAGGATAAGAGGTTTCCTGAACCAGTGAAGCACACTGTTTACATGTGAAAGAGCTGCAGCATGTGAGCTTCAACGAGGGATTGGATCTGAAATAGGCGTTTACACTTAATGATGCAAATGAAATGCCTCTATAAAGCACTTCAGAGAGACACTCAGTCTCTCCTGGTCTACTACCTTGTCTGCTTTATTTGTGTGAATGTTTTATGTCGGTTCTATTAACGAATTTACTTTTAAGATACATTTATACTTACATACATGCTATGAAATCATGAACATGTTTGTTTTCATAGTTTAAAACAAATAAGAGATAGGTTCCCAGCAACAATACTGCACATTCTTCAGTGGAAGCTTACTCGCGATTTCTTTTCTTACTCATCATCTGCGTTGCCGACTGGTTAGACATGAATTAATAATGCAGTAGTGTTTATGGACTACTTTTTAAAGCGGGTTGGGGGTGAGGTGTCTATAGTTAGGTTTGTATTTTAGTGATGTTTTATCTAATTGGTCTACGTGTTACATAGCATTAACTAACATTAATAGAAACGTGCCTGATATATATTCATAAGTGATACTTGTAGTTGAAACTATCAGATAAATAGCAGTTTTTCTTAATACAGTCAAGATCTAAAATCTAAAGTCGGGGGAACTGAAACAAAAAGCTGGGTTCCTCCATTTTGTTCAGGAGTTTGCAATGTGGCTCACAAGTTCATCCTACTGCAGCAGATTTCTGCCTATGAAAAAGAAAGACGATTAAAAATTATTTCTTTTAAATAAACGACAAGCAAGTTCCAAGTAAAATGGACAAAAAATAGCAAGTACATTTCCTAAACGAAAATATCAAACATGAATAAAATTTCAGTTAAACCAACAATCTCTGACTTAGCAAGTTAACGCTACTTTAGCTCATTTGGCAAAAGTTGTTTTTCCAGACTAGCTGTGATTACCGTACACATACTTTCAATTTATTATTTTTTAACATATACATTAACATATGAACAAATATTTATAATTTATGAGATGTGTTCCATATTTTAGTTTAAGCTGTGCTATCTTGCTACTAGCTTGCTAGCTTGCTACACGGCTTGATGCAGCTGAGGCACGATACATTAACTGAGGAACGGCTACAATCGTCTAGCTATTTTTTTAAGGCTAACTCAAATAATACTCCACTTATATTTGTAAGTTTTAGTGCGTTTAAATAGCGTGTGGTATTTATTTCGTTATTTAAAATAACACTTGCACTTAGATGTTGGACCTGTCGCCATGACATGACAATTAACGTCAGGGAGGTTTTCCAACAGGGTTGCCAGGTCTAAATAAAGAAGACGATATACCTGTATAAAACACTGAGAACATTATACTTCAGGGAAAAAGATAACTATATGTACTTATTTCATATAATTTATTTTGTAATTTTGCAAATAATAAAATTCTAATTGAGGGGGCACTGGAACTTATCCCAGCTAATTTAGGGCATGAGGCGTGGTACACCCTGGACAATCGCCAGTTAATTTCAGGGCTCACACTTAAGAGACAGATAACCATTAACTCCTATGGACAATTTATTATAGCCAATTCATCTATGCCCAATCGTAAGTGTTTGGAGGAAACCGTAGTACCTATAGTACCGCAATATATAAATGGGGAGAACATGCAAACGCCACACAGAAAGATCCTGGTTGGGCATCAAACCCATGACCATCTTGCTGTGACGCAGGATTGCTAACCACTCTGACATAAAACCTAATCAGAAGAGTAGAAATAACTTTAAAAAAAAAAAGCAAAAGTGGCCACACTATAACTGCAGTCCTGAACACACTACTGTACATAAATTTTTCAAATAACAGTTCCTATGAAAATTTTATATTAAGTGTTTTTATTAGGGTTATCAAAATAGAATTGTAGGTACACAACTAATAGTAATTATAAATTAAAATAAAATTTAGTTTAAAAAACAAAATCGGTCTGAATTTAAAAATTGATAGCACAATAATGCATTTCTGCCTCACAGCTCCAGAACCCATAATATTCATTATTTACCCACTGTTTAAGTCCATGCCAAAGGGTGGATTTTCTATGCTGTATTTTCCCTTGGCGTAAATGTGTGTGAAATTGAGAACGTAATTAATTGTTCAATGAATTAACAAAAAACATAAAAACACCCTATTTCCTTGTTTAATAACATATTTCTATTACCTCATTTCATCTACCAGCTAATAATAATAATAATAATAATTGAAGATCTGAATTATTACTGACATTTTTAGGATGTAGGATTATGGCTTCATAAAGAAATGACATAGAACATTTATAAAGAAATTAAGTCAGTTGTGTAGCCAACAGAGTAACGTAATAGTTCCTGGCATTCCCAAATATGTGAACGTACAGTGTGCTTCTCCAACTTCTCTACAATGATAGAATAAATACTAGCACCCACAGTGTACTTGGATTTGCTAATTACTAGTCTCAAATTCCTATGACCAGCAGGAGAGAAGAGAAACGATTGTGTTAATCATTTGTTTGGAGTCTATGTATCGGTGGTTGTAGATTAGCCCGAGAGGACAAACACCCCAGTCGGGTTGAACAGTAAAGTTTACGCTAACATGTGACCATGAGGAGGGATTGTGAACTGACTCTGTACAGTTTTCCCAGACTGAATCACGAGGTCAGTGAGTACATGCTGGGGGTGAGATATTCACTTCAACATTTACAAACATGCTTCTTTTTGATATCTTGTCCATGCTTGAAAAATTTTACTGGAATTTTGTTATAAAGAGAACCTTGACTGGATTGTTTTGGTGTCTTTTTATCAACTTGAGATGTATAAACATAAATTGTGTGCCAGGGAGGAATCCTAGTTTAGAAGAGAATGTTCTTTCATTTAAGCACTAAATTTCAGAACTTCTTATTTTATTAGTTTATTTTAACGAAATAGCACCTAGTACTGATCCATATATACAGTATATACAACACTCACAGTGATACATGTAATTATGCTTTAAGTTAGTGAAATGAACGTGTTTAGTTAATAAAACCTGCCTTTCAGACAAAATGTTATTATTCGTATAAAGATGTTTAACATATGTGTTTTTTGATATAGGGAAGTGGTAGCTCAGTGGTTAAGGTGTTGGACTGCTGAGCTGAAGACCGAGGTTATATTCCAAGCAGTGCCAAACTACCACTGATGGGCCCCTGAGTAAGGCCCTTCACCCTCAACTGCTTCGTTGTAAGTTGCTCTGGATAAGAGCGTTTGCCAAATGCTATAACTGTAAATATAAAAGTAATATTTCCTGTAACCAGCTTCCACAAACATGGATTACTGTCACATGTCTTGTTCATCCAGTTTTTCAGTTTTCCCCCCACCTACCACAAAGAGGTAAATTGTTAGATAAATTGGCAACACTAAAAATTGCCTTTAGCGCTGAATTAATGTCGTGTGAATTGTAGCTTATGTTAGACTGGCCATTCTAAGGTGCCTTCCCACACGGTCTAGTCGAGAGTATATTGAGGTATATTTATTGTCTTTTGAACTAAATACTGTATTGTATAGTTACGTTATTTGAATAACGATATACATACTGTAATGAACACAAGTCACATAAAAGTGCATATGTGCAAACTAGTGACAGTGTTTCCAGTATAGTCTCTGGGGTTTGACCTTGATTAGGCAAAAAAATACTGAAGATTTATTTTATTAGTGTGGGAATGGAACTTTCTAACATTTGGCCAGTTTGTCAGACTGTTACGTTCCCTGATTTAAACTTCATAGTGATAATTGTCTTTTCCCGTAAGAGAAATTGATTCAGTTTAAGAAAAATACTGGTAAAAAGACACTAATAATGTTATTCATGCTACATTTAACTATGTACATTTAACAGTTAACATTTAGGTGTGTCTGATTTTGTTTAGAAAATGTTAACTTTTTTTTCCTATCAGACATTAAGATATGTTGCATCACTCTCATTCATAACAGTATCGATCACATATTATATGTACAGTATTTTGAAGGTGATTGGCAATATATGCTGATATCCATTATAGAAATTGCACTGAAATAAGCAAACATGTTTGACATTTGTTATAAAATAAAAACTATATGGACAAAAGTATTGGGACACCTTTCCAACACATCCATATATATTTTTTTAACACTTCTCACTTTTACTTCTATAATAACCTCCACACTTCTGCCAATGCTTTCTACTAGATTGTGAAGTATGGCTATCGGGATTTTCTCATTCCACCACGATAGTATTAGTGATATCCGATACTAATGTTGGGTGAGGAGGTCTGGGATTCAATCGGGGGTTCCAGTTCATCCCAAAAGGTGTTTAATGAGTTTGAGGTCAGGGCTCTGTGTAGGGCACTGCAGTTCTTCCACACCAACCATAAAACACCATGTCTCCATAGAGCAAAGGAGTTTTGTGCACAGGGGCATTGTCATGCTGGAACACTGTTTGAGCTTCTTATTTTCGGTGAAGAAAAAAATGGAATGCTACAACATGTAAAGGCTTCTACAAACGGTGTGCTTACAGCTTTGTGGCAACAGTTCCGGGAAGACAATGTGGATGCCTTATTTGTCCACAAACTTATGGCCATACAGTGTACAGAATATACTCCTGCTTTTAGTGTCTCTGTGGGTTATAATTAGTTACTATTGAAGTGAGTGCACCACCCTACAGTGGCCTGTGTTTTTAGGATTAGAACAAGACAAGTGTTTTGTATACAGCAGAGGAAAATGGCATTGATAACATGACGAATGCAGTTTGGATTAGAAAACGAAACAGCAAAAGGCTTTTGTAAAGGACCTTGCTCTAAGTCGCCACCTTTTGTGTGGTCTAATAATCATTAACCAGATGTATTTATTTCAGGAAAGTAAACATTACAAAGATGAATTACAGAGTTGATGATTTATGAGGTTTAATTAAACACATTAAAATAAAAGAATAAAAAGCTTTTGCGCTATATTAGTCGAGTCTGCCCTAAAGAGTATTGAGGATGAGTTGTCCCCTTATTTTGCGTCATTCATTTACGCTAGACTTTTTACTGGTGTCTGTACTAGCAGACAGATGGGAAGCCGACTTGTTTTGACCATTAATGATAGATGTGGTTTGTAGTGTGGTTGGAGAACAAGACATAAGAGATTTCTGACAGAGTGTTGAGAGAGTGCTGAGAACTGGGTGAGGCTCTGTAGCTGACAGTAGGGGGAAGGGAAGCTTATCTCTTCATGGACAAACCAGTTCTGTATTGCACCATGAAAGCTTTCTACTTATCTACTTTACTGTTACACGCTGTGCTTTTGACATAGTGTCATACCCAGAAAAAGACTGCAATGAACAATCACAGGGGCAAATGTTGTCTATTACATGAGCTTTTACCAAGCATAATGCTCAGTAATGGGACTGGACTGTAATGAACACTGATGATAAGGTCTAAAATGCTGCCCTCAGCCAATATCCCTCCTCTTCGAGCAGCAAAATGCAACCATCAGCCAATATCAGTATCCTCCTTCCAATGATTGACCTACAGCCTTTAAAAGCCCATCACAGACGAAAGCTGCTTTTAGATTCCATGAAATGTTTATGCTTACGCAACTTTAAAAATCATATTAGCTTGCGGTGTCGAGTTCCCGAACAGCGTCATAAGGAAGATGCAGCTGTCACAAGGTGGGTTTCATAGCCAGAAGACATGTTCTATCTTGTTTTAGCCGTTTTCCTTGATGCTTTTGTTCCATGGAATGTGTAAAACCTCCCGACTCTTGCTGATCTAAGTGTATCGCTCCATGTCTGGAGGCTTGTCATGATCTGTGTCAAGGAAGTACTTCTTGATACTCAGTATTACCTGCTAGTTTCATTCGAGTCTTCTAGCTTGATAGGGCTTGGTCTCTGAATGATTGTGTAATCATTTACTCGAGTGTTTCCACGTTTAGTATCAGGTATCAGACAGAAACTGCAGAAATGTGTCATAAAACGTTAGTGACAGGTCATTGCAATGTAGTAATCATTATATGAAATACTGGGGTGATGGGGTGGCTCAACGGTATAAGGCTCTGGGTCAGTGATCAGAGGGTCGGGGGTTCAAGCCTCACACCGGGCAAGCTACCATCATTGGGTCCTTGAGCAAGACCCTTAACCTCACTTGCTCCAGGGGCGCCGTTAGTTCTGGCTGACCCTGCGCTCTGACCCCAGTGTATTCATATGTTGGGATATGCAGAATAAAAACATTTCACTGCATGTATGTGTAAGTGATAAATACGATCTGAAAAAAGCGAAATGTCAGTTATCATTCAGATCTTCAATTATTATTATTAAGTGTAAAACACCCGAGAAAGAAAACTGTTTATTTTTTATTTCTATAGTATTTTGTTACACTGTCATTGTTAAGCTCCAGCCTTCCAAGACAAATTCTTTGTACATGTTATCCTGCTGTACTTAGCAATAAAAGCAGGAGTGAGAATCGAAAACAATTTGTGCATGTACTAGTAGCAATGTGAGGCAAACTCACGTAGGTTGCGATCGTGCTGCGCTGGGCAAAGATGATGGACAGGTAGAGGAACGGCGCAGCGAGGAGGAGGCCAGCAGCACACACGATGGGATCGGCATGTGGCGTTCTCTTCCTCAGATGCTGGCTGACTGCGCCACCCATCCCTACACCCAAAACTCCCGTCACACACGTAATGATGCCAAAATAGATACTAAAGAGAATAAAGGCAGGTTATTAGACTTATCAGATACTGCGACATAATTAGGAGACATAATGTTTGTGTTTGTATGTAAAATGTAAAAGTAGCACCGTCACCATGACAACAGTAAGAGCAGTGCTGTGCCACAAAAAAATGAGGCTGTGTGTGTGTGTGGTCTAACCTGTCAGAGTTGTCACAGGGCTCAATGATGCAAGGATGCTTCTCTCCGGTGAAGACTGCTGCCCTGAAGAGGAAGACCGGAGCCCAAAGAGCAAGCGATCCAGTAACGAAGGCCACTGACGTGAAACCAAACGTCGACAGAACAAAACTTTTACTGCAAAAAGACAGAAAGAGATGGAGTACTTAAAATATGCTTATCCAAAAGAAAATAATTGATTCATTCGACCCTAGTTCAAATTTCGCATCTGTGAGCTCACGTATGTGGAAGAAGACAGATAGCGCTTTTCTTAGAGTATGTTACTCGGCTTTGTAAAACAACATGAGCAGCAGGTCAAAGTTTAGCATGTCAAACATGTCAGCGCCAAAAGATGGGTGGATAAAGGCGCTTGCTTTAACCTTCTTAACCATATGATGGACAGAGTTACCCAGTGCGATGTAAACTGTAACTGAACAAAGTGAGAATGTGCAAAAAGGACGCATATACAGTGGAACCTCGAGATACGAGTTTAATTCGTTCCAGAACCGAGCTCGTAAGTCAATCGGCTCGTATCTCA
>JAOUQX010000001.1:19446539-19457838 GCA_028566295.1 Liobagrus marginatus
GCATCACCTTCTATCCAACTGTAAAAGCAGCATTAATTACTTAAAACATGAATGTCAATAAACTTTCAGTATAAAAAAGTTACAAGGGCTTGGTAACAAAAAACATTGATAAAGGTCAGATATATGATCTTATCTGCAACCAACAAAAGTGTGCTTCCAGCATGAAACTCAAAGTGAATTAAAAAAAGATAAAAATACGGTCTTCAGAAAAATATGCACAATTTTTCAAGCTGTGTAATCCAACAGTTTGGCAAAATTATTCTGCTCTTCCTTGTAAAAACTGTTAAACATCCCATGTACGAAGACTTGTGCAAATAAAAATTGTACTACAAACACTTAGTAGTGTGCACACCAGCTAAAACATGTTCCACATCATCATGAGCATTAAACTACAAATTTAGTTCATGTCAATGACGTTAATTGGACACAGGGTTACAAGATACACGTACATTTTCACTGTGACTTCACTTTGCCCCATGCACTACAGAACTGCAATTCACTGTTACAATACTGTACTTTCTACATGTCATCTTGCAAACAAATTGGTACACATTTCATACTGCACATGAAATGTCAGGTACTCAATTTGTTTAATAATAATAGTTTAATAATAGTGTGTTGGTTGTCTTTGTTGAATAATACAGAAGATTAAAATATAAAGCTTAAAATATAATCTCATATTAAATAACAATCGCAATATTGGTTAAAAAAAAAATCGCGATTACATTATTTTCCAAAATCGTTCAGTTCTAAGCAAAGTCCCCGTAACAAGTTAAGAAGTGTACCTGTGTAGTTCTGATCTCATCAGCATTTTCCTGCTCCTTGTGATTGAGGCCGGCTTTACCCTGATGTTCCACTCTCACTAATGCAGTGTGTTTGTTTCCGCTGGAGTCCCAAGCATGGACAGAAAACATCTTATGGCCATCATGAAGTGTGACCTGTCTCTTAAGTGTCACTGTGCCATCCAAGTCTACATGATATTGTGTGTCAGTAGGCACAAACTCAGTATGTGTTCTTTTAGTGCAGTCGTGGAAAACAACTGAGAACAAGAAAAAAAAAATGACAAAAGATGCAAAATGATTTAGCATCCAATGCAAAAAAAAATCCCAACGACACAGAAACTGTAGAAATCGCAAAACATTGCTACTTCACAGGACTGTAAAGGAGGGCATATTAATGAGACAAGGAAGCACTCAGAGTGCCTGCCTCCAAAGTTTATTTAAGTAAAGAAACAGCAAGAATTTTATTTTTACTATTTTAAATCAGAGCTACTTATCCATTCAGTATTGAGTCATTTTTATGGTTTCTTATTTTTACGGCTATGACATTTTAGATGGCAAAATTTCTTCTATCTCTACAGTGAGATAAAAAATGTTTAAATCTTGTGGTAATGTCCTACTTGTGCCAATCCTTGTGCCCCTCTGCAGGTGTTCGTTGGGAACTTGGAATAGAAAAAGATCAGAACCAAATCCAGGGGAACATAGGTGTGTCTCACACTGAACTCCACACCAAAGAACCTAGACATACAAAGTGTATCGCTTCATATGTTAAGTGCTGGGTAAAAGTGGGTATGTTAACAAAGAGAAAGCAACTCAAGAGTATACTTGTACATTTTAACTGACGGTAATGATTGCAAAATCTTTAAAATAATTATCAAACTGTTAAAATATATAATACATAAAAAAATCCATAAATTAAAATTGTGGCTTTTTGTTTATGTTCATGCACGACTAAAGTCTTTATTCATATGAAATGGAATAAATTAAATATATACATCACCTTGTTAATGTATCTGATTGCTTTTGCAATTCACTTACCTTATCCATATTAAAGAAAAATAGTTACCATATAACACTAGTGACTAGTGTGCTATATACAGTAACTGATAAATACAAAAAAGATTTACCTGGATTAAAGAAATCACAATCACCAATGTCAAGCTGCTTGCAGTCTCCATTTGATAAGAGTTGAAAACTTTATGAAATAAATCTTGTAAATCCATACACAATACAGTGTTTATTCCACTGCATTAATATGGTCTCATCTGTGTTCAAGCAATTGCTGATTACTGGACATGAATTTGGGGGCGTGACAATGTACAATTGCCAAGAGATGTACTGAGATTGTTTAAACCTGTCTGTCTTTGTTTACAGCAAATGATTGTGAGACTTTGAAATGTCTGGCAATAACAAGGACGCTGCAAGTTTGAATATGCCATTAACATGGTTAGACTTTTAGCCTCTGTAACATGTCAAGACAATTACTTATAGTTTTTTTTAACTATCTACAATAGTAGATTATAGTAGAATATATACATGCCATCTTGTAAAATACTTTCATTTTCCCGCCACCAGTACCGTCTTGAGGCGTCTTCTATTCTTTGAATTTTTGTTTTGCTTGAAAACAACCCTGTCCTTACATGTCTGTTATAAATAACAATCTTCAACACAGTCTCTGTAACACTTTCTACACAATTCCTTTAATTGTTTATTATTTTTGCTCAGCAAAATATATTGTATACAATATGTATGTAGTGTAAAACCTCGTTATACACTGATTCATATTTTTCCCTCAATGCAGAGCAACGCATGCGCAGATCAATGAATTGGGTATCTTTGTGGGCTGTTTTATCCAGTGCTAATACATTTAATCCTAATAAAGATTAACTTTATTTTTAACTTACTTTTGTTTAAACATGTCTGTAATATTTATGCCTAAATGCATAAATTTAGCAACAACGTAATTGACACATCTAATATATAAAGCTGACTGTTGGCGTGTGTGTTATTTATAGAAATCCGCACCGTTTGACCGTTCCGCATCAAACTTAGATTTTAAAATACTAAACCAAAGGAAGGTCATAGATAGTGGGTGGTTTCGGGGGTCGATTATTATATGCATCACGACGCGGACGTGGACGATTCGGAATCGATTCACATTTTTTTAATCGATTCTATAAATGTTAATTGTTGTCATGTTGATGGAACTCAAAATGCGGAGCGCCGCGGAAAGTGCATCGCCCGGACAGTCTGTGGCGTTGCACACAACACAATACGCGCGCGTGCTTTCTGCATTAAAAGCTAACGTTTGGAAGTACGTTGGCTTTTATAGCGTTGAAGCTGGAAATGACATGGACATGTTTTACTGTGTCGGAGGAATTTCTACACTGAACACATGTTTTGTTAAGTAGATGTGTTATGCTAGACTAGGTTATTGCTATTATTATTATTGCATGACTTACGTTATGTTAATTTCAGTGCTGTGGAAGTGTTAAAGCTGACTGGTCAGAAAGTGAAAAATCATATTTTATAACAGAATGGTCCGATAGCATTGCCAACCTCAAGGCAAATCAAAGGTAATAGCGCTGGTTTAGCTTTCTGTAATTAATGTTCATGTAAAATGACTTCAGTCAGTATTAGTAGTTTGAGGTCAAGCTTAAAGTTTAACATGGGGACAGGTTTTAGGAAAGATGACCCGGTGAGGAGAGAAATGTCTGCACAGTGATTTTAATATCCTCTATATGCAGTGTTAATTATGGGGCTGATACTAGTTTAAATATGCTGCTTCAGATATCAGATTGTAATTAATAGAATAAATCTGACCAGACTGTAAAGAAGTTGGCCTGAATTATTACAGACTTTCCTGTCATGAAATGTACATAAGAAAGGAGGATCACACCACAGGGTTATGTACAAACACAGGGTGGGATGATGTGGTCTTTGGTCCAGTGTTTCTCCAGAGCTGATCATTTTCCTCTAACATCCTAAATTGTTTTATTCCATACAGAAATTTACCCAGGATTACAATTGTTTATTGTTAAACAGAATCTTCTCATCTTTCTCATCATTATTTGTGTTTCTTCACCATGTCACATTTATTCATCTCTACTGAACGTTGTACACACTAAGTTCTGGTTTTGTGATAGTTCCCTGTTTCTCCTCCTGCTTCTGTCTTTCTAGTTCCTAACCCTAACCCAACCTAATTCTTGTCTATCTAAAAAAAAAACATATTCTTATTTTCACACTAATCTCCTTGTTTATTGTTATAACTGACGGCCTTTTTTAAAGCAACACTCTCTTTTTGCAGCGCTTTGGCGCATTGATAAATGCTTTCAACTTTTTTCCTGGATTTTACCTATTCTTTATCCTGACAATGTGTAACTGTTTTACTCTTCTCATTTTGTTATACTGCCTTTATGTATTTTTTTGTCTTGTCTTATTCTCAAAAGATTATACTGTATTATTATATAAAATCATCTTGTGCATATGTGAATATGTGCTTTGTCTATTACCGATTTGACCTTTTGCTATTTCATGTTTGCTGGCTATATGCATTACTTCTGTTTTCTATTTAACTGAGCCATGCTAATCTATTTTTGTCCTCTGCCTTGTCTGGTCACCTTCTCCTTTTTTCTCTGCCATCTGTCTTTCACCCTGGGTCTGTTATTTCCCTAAAACTAATTACATTCTTTTATTTTTATTGTGAATCTCTTAAATGAATGTTTTTCTCTCTTCCTTTTAGCTGGGCCATGTTTATCTTCCATCTTACAAGAACGGGGTTCCTATTCCTTTATGACTCTAATTCTCCCAATTTGTTTTACACTGCCTTAGTTACTTGTTTACACTATCTTAATGAATTTTCCCACAAGATCTATCGATAATTGTTTAATAATCGCATTGCAGCCCTTTGAATCGGAATCTAATTGATTAAAATTTTGGCTGATTCGGGAAACAATTTTTCGGAAGTGATCTCTCATCTGTCTATAGTTCAGCAAAAAAAACCAGCCTAGAAAGTTATTTTGCACTGCCAGCAGGCAAATAATACATTTTAATTAAAAGGCTGTACATTTGCAGTTAATAATTACTTTGTTTACTCTTCGGGACTGCAGTTAATACCCCCATGTAAATGATCAATAGATTAATGAGTCCAGCCGCTACTATGTTTATTGTGCTAGTGTTTAAGTCTGTTGTAAGGTTATTTTGCAAAGTTATAATACAACTACATACTTAAATGCAAACGACCACTTATACCCATGCAATTATGAGGTAGTAGCTCAGTTGTTAAGGTGTTGGACCTGCTGATCTGAAGGCTGGGGTTCAATCCCTAGCACCACTAACCTATCAATCCTGGGCCCTTGAGCAAGGCCCTTGACCCTGTAAGTCACTCTAAATAAGGGCGTATGACAAATGCTGTAAATGTACTGTTAGTGGCTACCTGTCCAACTTTGGTAGTACACTAACATAGCACTAGATGGCACCACATACACATATCCCTGTGCTGCCCTAGCGATGTATCCGCAAAGCTATGGCAACTAGGCAGCAAATACTTAAACATCCATGACCTGACCATGTTTCCTACTGACAACAACATTATAGAAATATTATGGTAAATATCCAAACTTTATGGCACGCGACCCTACATTCTATTTTAGGCCATTTGATTTTCTCTGTGACAGTGGTCTCTGTATGTCTTAACAGTTTCTTTTGCTTTCAGAATCAACCCAAGAAGTGGTGTTTAGAGATTCTTAAAATAAAGGAAGAATAGATAGGAACAATTAAGGAGTGCTGTCATGAAGCGCTGCTCTGCGTGTAACAGACAGTGAGGTCTGTATCTTTGGTAGTTTTGGAGGACCTTAGAATTTTTTATTTTTTTTTGCATTTTACACAGGGTTTTACTGGTACTGTACCATCAGGTCCTTGAAACTGTCGTTATGTGTGCTGACTCTGCTTCTGAAGTCTGAAGAATGTAGGTCAGTGTGACCTTTGGATTAAGCTGGCATTGTGTACCTGTCACCCATTACCATAATCATTTATTCTCTCACTATGAGATAACAATGAGATGCATATATTGGGTCCTTACCTAGTGAAAATTAATTTCAAACTATACTGTATATTGTAAATGCAAGAAAAAAGACAAGGGTCTGTAAGAAGCACCAATTTCAATAGGATGAAAACATAACATGTATATCATTGAAAATCATTCATTTTTAGGAAATACAAAAAGGAAATCTTGGATAGAGCCAAGGTGCCGAGAACTTTCCTATTTTTGGAGGCTGGAATCAACAGATGACTTTGGCTGTCTTGAAAGCCAAAACAAAGTAAAACAGTGGGTCAGAGTAGCTTATGAAAGAATGGAAAGATAATGGTGATTGAAAATGAGCAACTAATATGTGTAGCATTGCCAGAATTGATAGGAGTCAAGAATATTAAGCATTAATCACAAAGCAGACAATGTCATAATCTAGCAGAATAAATAACCCCGAGCGGCAAGGTGGCGGAGGCAGTCCTGCCTCACAGCAAGAAGGTCATGGGTTTGATTCCTGCCCAGAGTGTTTCTGTTGGATATTGAATGTTCTCCTCGTGCTTGTGTGGGTTTTCCCTGGGTACTCCGGTTTCCTCCCTCCTCCAAACATGCAATTGGGCATAGGTAAATTGCCCTCTAACTCTAAATTGTCCATAGGAGTGAATGTGTGTGTGAATGGTTGTCTTCTCCAAGTGTTAGCCCTGCGATTAACTGCCAATTGTCCAGCGTGTACCCCGCCTCACAATTTAAATTATCTGGGATAGACTCCAACGCCCCCACGATCCTGAACAGGATAAGTGCTAGAGAATGGATGAATGAATGAATGAATGAAATAACTACGAGAAACAAATTACAATAGTAAGGATTTACACTTTTACCACAAGGTGGTGATATCGACACGTGTAGCTAAATACTTAAATATAGGAATGAACCAAAAACATTATTTATGTATTATTTACTCAAGATATTAAGAAGAATCTGTCAAAGTCTGGCTTTAAGAGCTATGAACCAGTGCTAGTTATTCCCTCAAATTTAATTCACATAAAGTCAGAAGTGCAGGTGCAGGGAAGTACATGCCAGCTGTTAAAAACATGATATTACCTAGCGCGTCGGAAGCGTATCAGGCCTTGAGTTTAATATGTCTGGCTTACAGTGTTTTACCAAAACACTCCAGACCCATAAACTCTACAGATTTAACTAATGTGCCTATAACTTAGAAGAAAAGTATTAAACACTGAGACTGTGTCTGAATCCCAAAACTAATTTTAGTTTAATTTAGGAATTTTAAGAAAAAAACATTATGCATCCAATATTTCAGGTTTCATCATTAGAGAGATTCAACTCTTCATTAAAGGAGGCATGGCAGATCATAAAAGACCTAAGGTTCACTCGGGTACTGTGACACTGTTTAATGCTTTTTAAACCAGTATTATTGGATTGCAGTTTGGATAAGATAGGAGTAATATCATATCATCTGGTTCTAAGTAAGAACTTTGGCTGCTGCATATGGGACTGACTGGAGCTTATTTATAATATAATCAGTATGAGTTTTAAAACAGATACTGAAGTTAGTAATCACAACAAGCTTTTCACTGCTGAACATAATGTAACTGAAAGGCCACCAAGCGATACTATGTAATCATAAAGTTTACTTTGTGCTGCTCTGATCCTAGTACAAATACTTCTGCCTTGTCACAATTAAATAGGAAGAAGTTATTCAGCAGCCAGAGTCTAATGTCCTTTACGTATCTTTATTAAGATGTCATCTGAGTTTTCTAACACATAAATGTGTTATCTGCATAAAATAAATAAATAATCCTATATTTAAAGATAATTTTACTTATATTTAGCATATAAAGTAAAAAGATCAATGGGCCTAAAACTGAGCCTTGTGGAACACCAAACATTGATTTAGTCTGTTAAGAAAATTTACTTTTTATATCTTTAAACTGATAATTGGCCAAACTAGACTTGAGCTTGAAGAGCGACATTCCTTTAACTTAATTAACATTATGATTATTTAAAAGAATGCTGGCAATTGTACTTTTTAAGAACTGCATTGAGGTGTAGCAACAAAGACGATCAAAAAGATGATCAAAAGATATAAGTAGGTATTTATCACTTTAACCAACACTGCCTGGTACTGTAATGAAGTGTAAATACACCAGACTATATACACTTTGGGTAGAAATACACAAGTAACCTTTAGAATCCCAGAAACCACATATAAGCGTAAAACATTAAGCTACAAATTCTAATAAAATGGCTAATATTTTTGAAAATCTGAAAATTGACAATGAGAAGTGTGTGTCTGAAATGTTAAGCAAACATATAACTATTGTCTGAGCTACCACCGTGAAAAAGAAAATAACACACCACAGATCATGATATTTTTACTACAAAAGTTTCCAACCTGATCCTTGTTCTAAAACACTCACTATAACTGAAGAAAGGCCAATAGCTGCCAAATGAATATATCTAAATGCAAGGACTCGATCAGATTTGTTGGGAGGAAGAAAAACACTAATACAATATATGACCAAAGGTTTGTAGACACTTGACATGATCGAACCTAAACCACCAATTGCTAAACATTTCAGATATTACTGTTATAACCTCCAATCTGTTAGAAAGGTCTTTTAAAGTAGACTTTGGAGCATGGCTGTGGGAATATGACAGTGTTGTTACATTATAGACCAGGGGTCACCAACATGGTGTTATTTCAGAAGTGAATACCAAACTGGTAGCTCTTCACATTAATCGGTACCCAAGAAGTTGCTCTCAGTTTCAAAAAGGTCGGAGACCCCTGTTATAGACAGTAAAACAATGATACAAATATAAAGATATCTGATGTGTTCTTCCAACTTTGCGTCAACAGTTTGGGAAAGGCACATATATAGAAGTGAGGGCCAGGTGTCCAAAAACATTTTGGCAGATCATGTGTGATAGGACAATGATGTTGGACTGCTGATCTGAAGACCGGGGTTCGCTTCCCAGCAGCACCAACCTATCACTGCTGGGCCCCTGAGCAAGGCCCTTAACCCTCAACTACTTATTTGTAAGTTGGTCTGGATAAGAGTGTCTACTAAATGCTGTAAATGTAAATATATTTTGGGGCCACGGTTGGGAAAGAGCATCTGCTAGTATTTTGAGGCATGTATCTTTTAGTTGTCTGCACCCGTGTTACAGCTGTCAGTGGTCAATAACTTCGTATTCATATGTTTATATCAGATTAGTGGGAGTTTGTACACGGTGCCACATGGATATGGGTGTGTGTATTCGGAGGCGTGTCTTAAACCGCACAGAGGCGCAGGTGAGCCCAAGCGTACGCTTCCGTCGCACTACGTGGGCGGAGCTTTCCTACCTACCACACCCACATACATACACACACACACGCGCGCACACAAACACGGAGCGCGAGCACAGGACCGTAACGACAAGCAGAGTTTATAAAGACGATACAATAAAAGAGTTCCGAGTCGGCTGGCGGTTTAAATTCGCATCTGTTTTCCTGTGGAACAGATTCTCGCTTTCTGAATTTTAATCGAAGCTAAAGGCTAAGGTTGAGATTTCAGAAATGACCGACGCGTTGATACCAAACGGATGCGAGAGCAACGGAGTGGGCGATAAGGAGTTCTTCAGAAAGGTGAGAGTCGGAGTTTCGATGGGATTTCGGTTAGTTTTGAACCGTAATATATGACATTTTGTTCAGTTTCTACTTTACTTCACATTCGTTTCTGACAAGGTCGTCCTTATTATCGCTTTGTAAAACGTCGAAACAGGCGTTTGGGCGGGTTTTAAAACCGCACATGAACGTTTAATGTTTTGTGTTTTATTACTAAATGTTATAGTATTGTTCCTGACCGACAGCAAAACTCGTCGAATATGTTTGTCACCTACAAATGTAAAGCTAAGCTTAATTTTATTTTAGTTTTATTGTTTGTTTCTCTCGCTATGTCACTACCATGCTGTCCCACAGCTACCTGAAGCAAACAGATGAAACTGAAGTCATGTTTTGAGGGACACACAAATGTGGAAGGGAAAAATAAGGCAGTTTTTTTAGTTGATCGGATTTAAAATGAGTAATAATTCTAGAACAAATAACAAGCCAATTCTCTTGAATAAAAGAATTAAAATCAATCCCATAGAGTGAAATGTAGTTTCTAGAGGTAATGATAGTTGGCACTACTTCTTAAAGTAAAAGAGAGATGGACAACATAACTCAGTATAAATTCATTTGAAGTATGTCTGCTCACTACACAGTCTTCCAAAGTTTTTCCATTACTGAATTCTTTCCACAAAAGATGGATTTTGTCTTTGCATGACTGCCGTCTCTATTTGGAGTTTTCACTTGAAGCATCCACATGGTCTTGTCTCAAATAAATACAGTGACTTATTTGATGTGTGTGTATTTATACATAATATACACATATAGAATATGGTCAAGGCTGTCATTATCTAAACACATGGCATTTGTGTGTTAGTTTAGCTAGTCCTAATCTGAGCGGTGGAACCTGTGTGGTCACATATTTGCTCATTCATCCGTGTGGTGTTTTTGTTTTTTGTCAAACTGCATGTGTATCCAAGTGCTGAAAAGAGTCTTTTGTCACAGCACAGCTTTGCCTGTGAACTGTATCTGCCCTTCTGTTTTGTCCTGTTCTTCCTGGAGGCAGTTAAGTGTATCGTGGCCAGAAGCCTTTCGGACATTGAGGTCGGAGGGTGTAATAGCGTCGTCTCATATGAACTGGCAGCAGTTTTAAGACAGCAGGTATTAAGGCAGATGGTTTTGAGTTTAGGAAAATGGTGCGGCTTTAATGGTCCGATTTACGGTGTATTATTACTCCCTGGTAGAATTCAACAAGTGGCTCAGAATCCATATCAACCATGACCTGAATAAAGTGGTAACTGAAGATGCATAGAAAAAAAAACTGCCTTAAAGTTTTAGCCAGGCAGAATTTTGACCATAAAAAGTTGACCTTGTAATATTTATAGTTATCTTGGCATATGATAACATTCACTAATATAGACTTGTGGTTAATGAATATTGATATGTGGGGTATTTTTTAGCCGTCTTATACGAGGTTCAGTGGCGTTTGGTATTAATTGTTTTTGATCTGATTAGTAACATGAAGTGGCAGATTGTTGTAGAACCCGATGATGCAGAATACACGGCGATCCAAATGGGTTTGTTTTGTTTCCGTATTATTCATTAATTAAAACAGTTTTGTGGAGAGAATAGGATGTGGTTTGTTTGTTTTTGGGCAAGCAACTCGGTAGTTAAGGAACGTTTTTCAGTAATAGATTGCTTTCCATTTGTAGGTATTAAAAAGTGGGTGTGAGATGTTTGGGCATGTTAGAAGTGGACAGGTGGTTTTGGGCCAGTAATGTACTACGTAATGCTGGTTAGCCAATGGTACAGGTGATGGTGGCTCAGCGGTATAAGGCTCTGGGTCAGTGATCAGAGGGTCGGGGGTTCGAGCCTCGCACCAGGCAAGCT
>JAOUQX010000001.1:19476745-19488228 GCA_028566295.1 Liobagrus marginatus
CTCTGACCCCAGTGTATTCTGACAGATATGCTGGGATATGCGGAAAATAAAACATTTCACTGCATGTATGTGTATGTTTATGTGACAAATAGGATCTGAAAATGTCAGTAATCATTCAGATCTTCAATTATTATTATTATTTTACGATGCACAACGACACTTTCCGAATATTTTTTTGCCATCATAAAACATCGTTCACAATCAGGTAATAAATAAAACGGAAATAATGTAAGTTATGTATTCTCTCTGTGCGGCCTGGTACCACTTGACCCACGGACCGGGGGTTGGGGACCACCGATCAAGAGAACAAACTCTCTTTTGCTGTTTTTTGCTCTTTTTTCCAACAGGTTTGAGTTTGTTACACTTTGTTTGTGATCTGGCGAACCAGAATTTAAATTCATTGATGGAGACTTTAAAGCACATTTTTGTACGTCATTCTGGATAATCTGCCAAATCCTGTCCAAGTCCAAACCTTATCTGGAAAAGTTCTCCAAAGGATAATGTAATAGAAATGAATACTTTCAGAAAATGTTTCCTTCATGTTGTTGCTTATTGCTGAAGCAGGTTCTACATATTACATGTATTATAGGGTTTATGGCCGTCTTCCCCCCCCATGACTAAACAAAATTCAAAACTAAACTTCTTATCATGCAATCCACCATTCTCGAGAGCTGGTCTATTTGTAAAGCTAATGAAGTAATGTCCATATATTGTGTATTTCATTATTGAAACCTCGTAATCTAGCATATTAATGAATGTCAGTTTAAGTTCGCTGGGGTCAGAGCTATTCTTTAAAGTGAAGCACAGCAAGAAAGGATAGACATTTTAGAAATAAAATGTTTTTTTTATATATATGAAGTCATAACATTCGACTTTCGACTCGCAGAATCTGCAAAATATCAACCTTTAAAAAAAATATAAGAGCGGTCATAAAACATGTATTTAGTTTTTATTTGGTACTGGACTTCACATACATATAAAACTATATTATACATTTTGTAATACATAATAATCTAAAAGAGGGTTAACTTCCCATCGGTTGGTTTATTTTGACAACATTAATATATGCTGGGTTTTTGTTTGTCAGGTGAGATTGGCTATTTGTATTGTAGATGTTAGTAGCTACTCAATATTTGTTATTTGTTTTGGGGTGTCACCTTAAATAATATTCCCTTTATTAAACTTCCTATTAGAAGCTGCCGATAATTAAAAAAATAAATAAATCGTTAAGCACTCACTAATTGTAATTTTCTCATTGGGATCAGTGCTGTAATTGTATTGAAAATAGGAAATATGATTGTCATCTAATTCCAAAGGTGGAATTGATGAGCCACTTTGTCAGTGATGCTGACAAAGTGTAACAGGACTTTATGGATTTTCTTCTGTCCTGCTCTTTTACTGAAACACTTCTGTTATGCTTTTAATCGCTCGCAGCTGGACATGAAATATTTATCCCCGCTCTTATTGGCTTATGAGGACCAGCTGACCGAGAGAGACCAGCTCATCAGGTCCACTGAGGTATGTGTTTGAACTCGTTTTCATGTATTTATGATCACACAAATTTGTTTAATGGCATGGGTATTAAACTGGCATTATGACCTACAGTATCTCACAAAAGTAAGTACACCCCTCACTTTTTGTAAATATTTTATTAGATCTTTTCATGTAACAACACTGAAGAAATGACACTTTTCTACAATGTAATGTAATGAGTGTATAGCTTGTATAACGGTGTTATACGTACAACACATCAAGAGAGTTAAGGCAGTGCTGGAAAATAATGGTGCCCACACAAAATATTGACACATTGGGCCCAATTTGGACATTTTCACTTTGGGGTGTACTCACTTTTGTTGCCTGCGGTTTAGACATTAATGGCTGTGTGCTGAGTTGTTTTGAGGGGACAGCAAATTTAAACTGTTCTACAAACTGTACACACACTACTTCAATGTTTTATTAAAATGGTAAAATCACAGAATGTTGTGTGTGATGAGTAGGGGTAGGGTAGGGGGTTGTAATGTACAGTTTTTACGCTATAAAAACCATTACACCTATGGAATGTCTTCACTAACATATCAACGTGTGTGTGTGTGTCTACATGGGAAAAAAATTTTCAACTAATTTGTACATCAATTAATAAACCAAGGAAGAGACAAATGGCAGTTGATTGACAGTTTGCAGTGTCCATCTAAGGTTGGTCATCTGCTGGTTCCTGGGCAGTTGTGTTGAGGACCAAAAAGCATTTGGAATAAATCTGTTCTAATTTGTTTCGTCCTTGCAGGAGGAATTAAAGAAGTTGAGAATGCGCACAGACGAGGTGATTCAGGAGAACGAGAAGCTTTACACAGAAGTCAGCAAGAGGAGCAGTGTCAGTAATAAAGAGTGGCAAGTCTCTCCCTCTCTCACACACACACACACACACACACACACAGCACACACACAGGACAATTTATAAGGTATACCTATCTACTAGCCTATTAATCATTTTTTGAGGGATTTCAGAACAGCGTGAATTAGCTGGGTGCGGATAATTTGTGCAGAATATGTAAATGATTATGTAACTGCGATGTGAAACAGCTGTGAGTTCGCTATGAACAGCTCTTTCCACCTCATTGCAAATCCTGCTGATGGATTAATATAGGAACAATAGGTGATGTGCATGCCAGTGAAACAATGAAAATGTATTGTCCTATTCCTGAGATACATTGGTGATTATAGTGCCTCCTGACATGGTGTGTTCTCATGCGGAAAGTGTGCATTCGAGGGTGGATAGAGTGTAGCCACAAAGGAATCATCTTGGGCTACAATCATTTGCCATGTCAGAGAAACAGGTGAAATAGGTGTCAGGTGCCTGTGCTGTGGAAAAGAATCCCCTACACAATCACAGTGTGTTTACACCAAACTGGAATTTCAGTGGACTATTTAACCATTAATAAAATGCAAAAACAAGTAAACAGTGCTGTTTTAAAACCTCTAAGCGGGTCGAGCTTCAAGATGCTCCCTGGGAAAGGGTGGGACATAATGTCAGCTAGTTTCTTCTCAATGTTCAGCAATCCGGTACAACTTTTAATGTTTTGTTTGGCAGTGGTAAATCATTCAGCCAGTTACACAAATGAGACACATTTATTGTGTGTGTGTGTGTGTGTGTGTGTGTGTGTGTAGGAAGCAGTTGCAGGATCAGGCAAGGCTGGTGTTGGAGGAGAATCAGGTGCTCATAGAACAGCTGGAACTACAGCATGATAAAGCCAAGGAGACGCACAACAAACACACACAAGAAGGTAAAGTACACACACACACATCGATAAGAGCAGAAGCGAGCCTGTGGCCTGTTTTTATCTCAAATTGTGTTCCATTAGCAAGTATTTGTAATTTTAACCAAAAATGTCCTGTTATTCTCCATGTTGTATTATCAAATACAATTCTGTCTTTCATTTATCAATTTTTTTAAAAGATTTATTTTACCTAATGCTATTTAGTGTCTTTTTCCAGGAGCTGTTTCTTGATTATTTTTTTTTTCTTTACCTCGTTACAGTATGTAGGTTGTCAAAGCAGATCATGTTGTTGGAGGCGGACAAGCAGAAGCTGGAGACTGAGTTAGAGGTGGCACATAAAGAGCTCTGTGTGCTGAAAATGCAGCTTCAGAAAGCTAGTCTAACTCTGGAGAACTCGGTCAGCCGCATCGAGCACACCGCCACCACCGACAAACTTAAACGGTACATTTTAAAATGAATACTACACTATATTCTATGACCAGTAATGTACAAAATGTTTACAAAAGCTAATTGATTATAGGCACCATACCAGGTATCATTTGCCTAGACAAATTATGCTTATTTTAAAATAATCATCTTTTTAGATGCTTCGATCTTGTACAGGTAATTTGGGGATTTTACATCTTATAGGGACTCTGTGATTACTTTATTCCCTTTGTTGCTTGACATGCAAGGCAATCAAGTCACCAGTCACAGAGATACAGGCTGCAAAGCTTATAAATGAACTGTCACTCCAGCACTACGAGAGATAATGGATCAATCACCTACAACAGGCTGAGCAGAGTGTAAAGCCCGTAATCATGCAGGTCAATACGTACAGCAGTTACACGTAGAAGAACATGAAAATAGGCTTAACAATAAACATAACGCTCAATGATCCAAATAATTTTTTTTCCTATTAGCTACCGAATCTATACTGTTACCTCAGAAGCAGATTTCAATTTTGCAGGAAGAAAGCAAATCTGATGAAGAATTTTGGCATGTTAAATTCTACTAATTCTTAGAATTATTCAGTCCGAACACTTGTCTTGAGGCTAAGGCTTGGACATAGATGGATTATAAGGGAAATGGTAGCTCAACGATTAAGGTGTTTAATTCCCCATTGCTTGGACCCTGAGCAAAACCCCTAACCCTCAACTGTTTAAAATTGCAAATTCAGATCTTATTTATCACATGCACGCTGTGAAATGTTTTTATTACACATATCCCAGCTCACAAATTTGAAGGCTGGGGTCAGAGCGCAGGGTCAGCCAGAACGTGGAGCAGCTGAGGTTAAGGGCCTTTCTCAAAGACCCAATGATGGTAGCTTGCCTGGTGTGAGGCTTGAACCCCGACCCTCTGATCCCACTGACTCAGGGCCTTACCATTGAGCCACCACCACCCTGTTTAGTTGGATAACTATGATAAATGTAAGTCGCTCAGGATAAGGGAAATGTAAATGTATCAAATTGGCCAAAAGGGAATCTGACTGGCATGTAAAGCAACCAATCACAGGTTTTGTTCAGCGGAACGTTTAGGGTTGCGGAAATGTAAAGTGGTCGTACCTACGGAACACAGAAATACAACCATCGGTCGCTCATTTAATAAAGTTGTACAGAGAAGTGCATCTATACCTTGAACTCTACATCATTTGAAAAAGCCAGTGTTTAATTGATCTTGATAAGCACGCATTATCTCAGTCCTAAACACACTTTGTTTCCACATGAAGTTAAAAATTGCGACATGCCAAAAAAAAAAGTGTTAACAAAAAGTTGCCAGAAAATGGATAAAAACATCATTTAAAATTGTTTTATTTGTGTATTCGGTGTAGGAAGCTGGAGGAAGAGGAGAAGATGAAATGTACCGAGGTGCAGGGGTTACAGGATCATGTGGCCACCCTGCAGACTGAGAATAAGACCCTTATTTCGGAGAAAAGTGACCTCAGTTCACACAACAAACACCTGGAGAGCGAGCTTCAGCTGGCACACCAATCGAACAGGTGATTCACCAAATAAATGTAAAGATCAGTTTCTATATACAGTCCTACCTTGTTTTGGGATGTTATAGCATCCTGCTTAGGAAACATTCCTTATCCAAAATGTTATTTATACAATTTTAGATTTTTAACTCCTTATGGCTTTGAGTGAGTTAACTCAACAGTGTTCGAGAAAGAAAGCGCAAGTAGTGCGGCACACGGAATGAATAATAATCAAATCAGAGGCACGATCGTATGTATTAATATTCGTTGCCGCACTTCCTTTTTGTCTCTTTTTCTAACTCGTTGTCTCCCTGTAGAAAGGCTCAGAGGCGTATCGATCTTCTGAGACAGCAGATTAAAGATTCTTTCGAGAAGGAGCTCGTAGCCTACCAGGAGCTCACCGGCGTTGTCGTACTCGCAGAGAAAACCATGTACGAAAGAGACCAACTTAAACACATGGTAAGAAACACATAATACAAATCATATCTAGACACACACACATACACAAGCACAGCCAGACTATTATAATGGTCAAAAAGAATTGAGATGTGCGTGTGTTATTTTTAAACTCGTAAACCATGTTTTAAAGTGGGTCGTCCGACCATTTATATTTAATTAGAAGAGATTTAAAATAACGTGTTTCTGGGACTCGGAATAAACAGTCATCTTGCTATTTTTAAGCCTAAATGTTTAAAAATGAGAGAATTATAATAGCAAAAGAAATTACTATCAGATTATGTGCATGTACTTTAAATGCTGTGGATTTTCTGGCCCGGTTGAATCATTCTGATTTTCTACTTCTGCACTTATGACTTACTTATTGCTGCTGTAAATAGTCCCACAGGGATGTCCTAAATATTGGACTTCATAAAAGCAGTTTAACTCCAGGATTCTCTCCTGTACTTCAGTGGAATGAGCTAATCTTATAATGTAGATTTGTTTCTAATCACTACAAGACAAATCAAGACACTCACTCGGTGCTGGCTTGTTCCAAACTGTATACTATAAAGATTTATAATCCCACTCACATAATCCCCCAGTGTCACCTAGAATGTTCCTTTAAGGGTTTGTTTCTCTAAAGATGATTTGTGACCATGGGTATTGTCAAACAGTCAAAATATAACTCAAATTGCTTCGAGTTCATCGGAACATTTACTAAGATATTAGCAGTCTACAGGTAAGTGTAACAAGCTGCGAGTCTTTGCTTGCCTATACGTTAAACTTTTAATAAAACTGTTTCTAACCCACATGTGACAGGTCATTATTTATTCTTGAATAGTGAACCATATCCAAAAACATGAACCTGATTTCTGAAAATGATTCTTTTACTGCACTTGTCACTTGAGTGACTGAAAGGCCTGGAAATGTAAATCACAGAGCTCAGTAATAAATCTAAACACTTTTAGTGAGGACAACATGCAAAACACTTCAAATCATCATATTACTCGGTGTCAGTCTGTATATGTCATGTAGTCTGTCTATCTTAAGGAATTCTTAAAGTTACAGTTACACATCCCCTCAACTGCTCAGTTGGATAAATGATATCAATGTAAATCACTCTGGAAAAGGACGTCTGCCAGAAAGCTGAAATTTAAATATGAACATTTGAGTTGAACAACTCCAATCTTTGTATGTGTCTTTAGGCCAGTGTTTCGTTTTTTTATATTCAGAGATATGTATACACTATATGGCCAAATGTATGTGAAACCCCAATGACCACACCAAAATGAAAACAGCCCGTTAAATATAGTTTCTTGGTTGGTAAGAATTTGTGTTCATTCAGACAATTATGTTGGGTGAGGAGATCTGGGGTGCAGTTGAAATTCCAGTTCATTCTAAATGTATTCAGTGAGGGTTATTCCGAGTCGGGGCTCTGTACAGTACAATCGAGTTCTTCCACTCCAACTAGAACACAGCACGTCTTCATGGAGCTCAGGGGCTTTGTGCACAGGGGCATTCTCTTTCTCGAACAGTGTTTGAGTCTCAGTTCCAGCGAAGGAAATCTTATCTTATCTACTAACGTTTATTTAGATTTAAAGACACTATTAAAGAGCTATTTAGCAACTTATAGACAGTGACTCAGATTTGCTTTTCATATATACTGTATATGTATATGACTTAATGATGTGCACATTATGCCCACAAAGACATTATTGACAATTACACTCCTGCAGAAGCTGCACACATCCAGTTTGAACAGCTAATGAAATTATATTATGTTTAATATATTAGATTGTACTTGATCATTAGTATTGACATCCCAGTTAATACAATTAAACCTTCTTGAATTTACCACATCTCTTGATAATTCTTGTTTGCTTTTGCTCTTTGGGTAACTTAATATGCACTTAAACAGCAATAAAACGGATTCACAGTCCTAAAGCTTTAACTGTTGCTGCCTGTTTTTTGCTATTTGTCTTTATTACAAAACTTACTTTTGTTCTTTTTTTTTAATCTGCTGATTTATGGGATGCATTCATCGTCTTTCAGGCCTCATGTCTGACGAAGGACAAGCAGGGCATCATCACTCAAATACTGGAGGGCAACATCCGCCTTGGAAAACTTCAAGAAAAGGTCAAGGTAGTGTGAGCAGAGCCCAATAACACAAACACTCATAGCATCATACAGTATAACCTTTGGTCATACTTAAGTATTAGTTATAGTATATGAGTTAGAGTACAATGACATCAAATTCCTATCAAATTAAGATTTTGTATTTTTCTACATTTCACTGTTATGGCCTTGAATTTCTTACTTACTACAGATAATGCAATATATAAAGTAATATATGAGCATAATGCAATAATGCAACCCACTGCCGATATTTCACTTAAATATCCAAATGAAAGATTCACCCAAAAAAAAAAAAAAATCTGTCCTATTCAGACCAGGTTTTGTTTGTTATGAAATGTCAAAATGGTGCGAAGAAAAAAAATGCTGTGAACATTTGCCAAGTGTCCTCAAATCTTATTCTTTCAAATAGACCATTTTACTGCCAATTTCACAAACAAAACAATTGTACAAAATAACAGAAAATGACGTATGCACTATAACAACAACCAGGGAAAACCTTTTCTCTCTTGGTAGCTCAGTGGTTAAGGTGTTGGCCTGCTGATCGGACGATTGTTCGATTGATTCCCAGCACCACCAAGCTGCCACTTTTGGTCCCTGAGCAAGGCTCAACTGCTCAGATGGATAAATTACATAAATGTAAGTGGCTCTGGATAAGTGCGTGAAAATCTGCTAAATGCCAGAAATGTAAAATTACATTTGTCTTGTTACTAATGTAACACTACTGCTAAGACAATGCCATTGAAATCCAAGTGGAAAGACTGTACTTTTTTATGTTAAGTGTTTACATTAAATAAAAACCCATAATGTGACTATGAATGAAAACTAAAAGCCCAAATTGAGTATAGAGTGTATTAAAGAAATATGTTCAGGTAAAAAAGGTATTGTGGCTAAGTAGATTAAGATAATGATACTGAAAGACTGAATTTAGTTCACACCTTATCAATACATCATACTGTTTACAAGTAAACAGATACATTTGCACTTTAAATAGTTTTACCCCAGGGTGTATATAGAACTATTTCTTTCATATCACTGCCATTATTCGTTAAGCAATATTAGGCATTTTTCACAATAATAGATGGAGTCATTGCACATCTGACCGCGCGCAAGGTAACCGTCGAAATTAAAACGGGATTAATCGGTCTGGAAAGGCCCAGTAGTGTGTCTGGGAGCTCATGCTGGAGAAACACTTTAAAGCAAGTCTCTGGTTGGAAAAAATTCTAAATATCTCAACCCACGTTTAAGATGCTGTACCATTTGGAACCAGTGGTCGGTGGCAACCTGCAGTGGGCGCAAAATTAGGACTCTGCAGGTTGCCACTGACCACTGTTTCAAGCAAGTTGACAACACCTTGGTTAAGCTTTTCCGAGCACAAAGCTGTGGGGAAGCACAAACCATTCTGATGTTCCCCATGCACTTGTGAATAACAGGAGAGAAATGAGGTCATGGCACTTGTGTGTGTGTGTGTGTGTGTGTTTGTGTCAAAGGCTTTTTTGACTAATTTAATAAAATTTTATTGACGTCATTTTGCTAAATACACTGCTCAAAAAAAATTAAAAGAAGACTTTGAAAACATCAGATCTCAATGCGGAAAATATGCTGGATATATTATGATATGTACTGGCTGATGTGTTAGGAGCAAAAGGATAAACTTCGGTCAATGGCACGTAATGATGTGCCATCCTGGAGGAGTTGGACTGCCTGTGCAACCTTTGTAAGTGTCCAGGTATCACCTCATGCTACCAGTAGTGACACTGTCCCTAGCCAAATGCAAAACAGTCAGAAAAGATGAGTAGTAGAAAAAAATGTCAGTGCCCTTATTTAAATGTGCTAAACTTTTTTTTTTTGTGGCAAATACGATTAGACAATACTATACTGTACTATATTGTACACACACCTCATAATAAGTCTATATAAAACATTCTATTGTAAGCCCAGAATTCTATTTCAGTCACAAATAAGATAGTGTTTCCTCATTTGGTTTTATTAGACGGGGAGTAAAAATAGTCCATTGAATGAATTAAAAAAATGGATATACGTATATCTATAGGATTTATTAATTAAGGATTCTGAAAATTTACAGCAGCTATTGTCTAGTATGACATTTGCGTTTAATGTAGAGGCTCCAGAGTGTGTGAGCAGCCTACTAAAATTGACACGCCATCAGATGGAATCCTCACAGGGACACACACAATGCTTAGTTAAATAAAGCTTCCATCATTCCATGTGTCCATTGAATGGTTTACACACACACACCACACACACACACACACACGAACACACAGAGCCTGATGTGCTCCTGAGACATTCCACACAGACACCATTTTTGAGTGTTTTGGCAGGTAATAAAGCAAGACTCTTCTGCTGTTGAAATTCCATGTGGTGCTAAAGGTGGTGTGTAAATAAATCAATACTGCTGCAGTTTGACCCTACGGTGTGTGAAGGAGTAGTAGATGATACAGGGTGGATGACACTACTATTGTCGTTAAAACTGCTATTTTAATTACTAAAAATACAAAAGCATGTTTCGATTTTTTGCTTCTACTTTCATAGTGGGAGTTATGGCTCCTGGTGTTTCAACATTGTTTTAAATAAGTTTGTAGCTGCGCCTCAATTTCTAATCACTTGAGAGAATTTAGTGAGCTGTTGACATTTGAAAAGCTTTGGTTATTGGATCCACTCTATGACACCTACTGTTGATGTGTTGAGCCATGATCGGAATATAATCTCTGCAGTTTAATATAATTTCCATCCCATAATGTCAGAGCAGAACCAAAGAACGTTTGATTTGTACTTGAACGTGCATCTAAATGTCCATATAACAAAATATCTGTCTGTCTTTATCTGCCATGTCTCCCCCCCTCTCTCTCTTGTCTTTTTCTCTCTCGCTCTTCTTGCTGTTCGCTTGTCGGACCGTGTTTGTTTGTCCTCCCGTGTCAGTCTGTCTGCCTGTTAAACCCTCTCTCTAAATTATCGCTTTGTAAGAAACAAAACGGAGTCATTCACTTGCGCTGCTTTGACGATTGGATCATAGAAAAGATACCGAGTTAGAATGCTTCATTTATTTATTTATTTTTTAAAGCTAAAGAAATCTTTGACGCATTTATAATCAGTGTTGTGCATGTTACTTTAAAAGAGTATTTAATTATAGTTACTTCTCATTAATAGTAACGGCGTTAGTAAATAGAGTGATGTTAGAGTAAAATCTTTACCACATTACTATTATAATTATCTATTACTATTCTAACAAAGAAACTAATTACCAGGGAAAGTAACTATTGTCTTCAAATATGTCAAATATCTTTGATGCCCCCAATATTAAATATTTTCAATTAATGAAATGGACTTGACATCACTCGGACTCATGGTTGCTGGTGTGTGCGACTGTGAACATGCTTGCCATGATTGCTATTAAATTTTAAAAAGCCTTAACTTAAGTGTAAAACCTAAATATGATATGATATCTAAAATATGCTATATGCTATATCTAAAATATGCCAGCTTTACCTGTTTTTACTTAACCTCATATATATGTATGGGGGTGGGGGCTCAGAGGTATAAGGCTCTGGGTCAGTGATCAGAGGGTCAGGGGTTCAAGCCCCGCACCAGGCAAGCCACCGTCAATGGGTCCTTGAGCAAGGCCCTTAACCTCACCTGCTCCAGGGGCGCCGTTCGTTCTG
>JAOUQX010000001.1:19513498-19524252 GCA_028566295.1 Liobagrus marginatus
AAACACCAAGAATTGTATAAATAGTGCAGCACAATCAGCATAATATTAACATTTAATTAAATAAAACAATATGAGCAAATATGATACTTGGTTTCACCTAATTGTCCTCTAGGTCACAAAAATGACTTAAACATCTGCTTTATCAGGAGAAAATACAAACTAAACCAGTGTACAAACACTGACATGATCTTCACCTATATGGGTCTTTCAGCTCTTCTGTAATGAAGTTCAGTTGATTCCTGTAGCAAACAGAGGGTGAAGAATTTAACTCATATTTATTTATTTATTTACAGGTTATCATATTATTTTTAACAGTAGAGGTTTTTGTGACAATTACAACTGCAAATGAAATCGATCTGAATTGTAGCTGCTGATTTATTTATTTATTTATTTCGAACCGATCCCGATTATTTGCATGTTTATTTGACTGATAACCGATTTACAGAGCCGATATTTATTTATAACTTTACTTTATTTTTTTTTACACAGTGATAGCAACAGCACTAAACTGAACAAACATTTCCATCTAGATCACGGCCCATCCTGTAAAAACCACTCTATTTTCCACATCAATCTAAATAGCGGGATCTGAACGTAACAGAAATAAAAAGAACATTTAAAAAAATGAAGTGAAATGACATTACGTGTTTTTGCAGCATAAATGTGTTAATGAGGTCATCAAGGGTAAAAGAGGTAACTAAAAAAAGACAAACAAATACTTTCAAAGGTATTTAAATAGAAAAACTAAAACTTTGCCACTTTAGTGGGGCTTAGCACTCCCAGCTGAGCAGAACTCATAGAGCATTATTTGCTAATATAATAAATAAAGTGTATTAATAGCTAACGCCGTGGTTGAGTCGTCTCCACTCACAATGCAATGCCATTTTATGGCGGATCAGTTTAATTTCAAATCTGATATCCGATAATGTTAAAACTCTTAAATAATTTGGAATATATCAATAAAAAAAGATTATCAGTCATTTTTTAATATAAATATTTAATTTAAACTTTAATGCTTTTTATTAAAAACATGACATGTATATTCTCATGATACTTCATTCATTCATTCATTATCTAGCGTTTATCCTGTTCAGGGTCGTGGGGGCGCTGGAGTCTATCCCAGCTAACTTAGAGTATGAGGCGGGGTACACGCTGTACTATCAGCAGTTAATCACAGGACTAACACTTAGAGACAGACAACTATTCACACACACACATTCACTCCTATGTACAATTTAGATTAGCCAATTCACCTATGCCCAATCGCATGTGTTTGGAGGTGGGAGGAAACCGGAGTACCCGGGGAAAACCCGCGCAAGAACAGGGAGAACATGCAAACTCCACACAAAAACACCCTGGTTGGGAATCAAACCCATGACCTTCTCTTACTGTGAGGCAGGAGTGCTAACCACTCTGCCACTCATGATACTTATGATCTTGAATTTTGAATCTGAGATACGTGTATAGATTTAATTTTGCTTGAAATAAAATGAATTAATAACTGTGGTATTGAAATGAACTCAAATCGACATTTGAAATACATACAAATTTGGACTGCCTTGTATATTGTAGTAATGATAACTTTTTGTAGTGTGTGCTGGAGGTGATAGATGCATGACGTTTACGTTAAAGTAATAAATCGGCTCACCATCCGTCATAAGCCCAGAGACCATTGTAAAATGCGAGTCCAATTGCCCCAAATGAAACTGTTCCTCCTTCAAATGCATTTTGCAAGTTCTGTGTGTTTCCTGAAAAAAAAAATATGAAGAACACAAAGGTTCGTCAAGGCTTCCTTTTTTATTTAAAGACATTTTATTTACGTCTTTTGTGTCACAGTGCAAACCTTTGGCCAGCATTACGATGCCTGAAATCACTATGATGGCAATGATGAGGAGTTTGGCTGCAGTGAAGATATTCTGTACATACCTAGACAGCTTGACACTTAAACAGTTCATGATTGTAAGCAACACTGAGAGAGAGAGAGAGCGAGAGAGAGCGAGAGAGAAATTTTACAGGACCAATATATTGGGAACGATCATCCTGAAATTTGATGGTATGCATTATTAATCAAAAGCATAATTGGAATATAGGTTTATACATTTAGTTTATACATTTTGCCCAATGTTTTTAGATTTGCACAATATTTACATTAAACTTTAGTTTATTCGAAATATACACATTTACACTGTATATACTAATTAATGCAAACAATCAGAAGCAATAAATTAATTAATTCCCACAAACAAATTCATAGGATAAGTCTACATAAACTTTGTCTTCTACACAAAAATGAAAAAAAACAAACAGAAAAATGTATCTTCCATTTTGGTGCCTATTAAAGGTCTTTTCACTTGTGGAAATGATTTTAAGGTTGTTTTTGTAAAATTGTGAATCATTTTTAATTTGCCTATTATTCTAATAAGCTACTAATAAGTTCACGTCTAAAATAGGTGCGTCTAATAAATATAACTGGTTATTTACATTTATACAGTTGTTTATTTATTATTATTATTTATAACTTAAGCAGTGAATAACACAAAAAATTAAGTAGCACTGATGATTCTCACATACAGATGGAGGCAGCAGCCAGACATTTGCTGATAATCACCGGTGGGTTGCACCCTATGTAAAAAGGGGTAGAGGCGTATTCTCCACAGCTGAGGGCAATGATGGCCAATGACGAAGGCTTTAGTATTAAAACTGTTGTCCAGGAGTAAAGGTAGGCAAGAATGGGTCCAAAACCCTCCATTAGGTATGGGTACTCACCACCTGACTTTGTTATCATGGTGCCAAGCTCGGCATAGCAAAGAGCCCCTGTACACATATACACAGAAACACATACACTCACGAAAGGAACCATTAGGAGAATTGCTGTTAAGAATATAGAAGACTATACATTCACATTTCATTTACAGCATGGGGCATATGCCCTTATCCAGATAAATTATTATATTGATTAAGTTATTGATTAAATGTAATGTAATCTGTTATAAATATAGGCTACAGTTGATATACTTCTTAACTATCCAGTGATATTGTACCATAGTTTAACTTATATAAGGAAGTAACAGGAGAAATCACCTCTCCTTTCAGATAGTTATATGTATTTGTTTAAAGGTAATGCTTAACTCATTCATTGTCTAGCGCTTATCCTGTTCAGGGTCGTGGGGGCGCTGGAGTCTTTCCCAGATAACTTATGATATTGTCAGTTAATCTCAGGACTAACACTTAGAGACAGACAACCATTCACACACACACATTCACTCCTATGGACAATTTAGATTAGCCGATTCACCTATGCCCAATCACATGTGTTTGGAGGCAGGAGGAAACCGGAGTACCCGGGGGAAAACCTGCACAAGCACGGGGAGATCATGCAAACTCCACACAGTAACACCCTGGTTAGAACCCATGACCTTCTTGCTGTGAGGCAGGAGCGCTGCCACTGTTCTGCCCCTTAATGTTTAATTACTTAAGTTAATTGCCTACAAATGTATTTAAAATGAAAAGACAGTGGTTTAATTATAATAAAAAAGCTGTTTGAAAAATAGATGGGAAACGGGCAGTAATTGCCCATGAGTGCAGTCTGGGGACAACTGTAGATGAACTATAATAAACTATAATAAAAGTTGTGCTAGTGTTTATTTCTTATATTGTATATTTAGTAAGCTACCAAAATAGCTGAGCAAAAAGTAAATATTATTAAAGACATAAGAAGCATGTTTAGTTCGTTTAAGAAGACTCTTAATGTAAAGTGTTACCGGAGTGTTAATACTTTAGTTACTTGCTTTAGTTAGTAAAGGCTGATGGTTGTTGTTTTACCTGCACGCCATTGCAACAATACTCCTCTATCCATGTGTCTGGATCTGGATTTAATTCTGAAGTAGGCATAGTCTATTAGGTTTTCTTTTCTTTTTGCTTCGTGGTAAAATATAAAGAAATCCAGATCCAGACTCATGGATAAAGTAGCATTGTTGCAATGCCAAAGGATCACATGAGATTTCTTACTTTCTGTGGTATATCTATTAAGTATCAGATACTAAGTCATTAATCCGATTGCACCACTGAGAGTAACTGGTTAAATTAGTTTTCTTAGTAAAGGCTATTCTTATTTTGAAACGTATTCGTACAATTTTTTTCATGGATAAACAAAATCAGTGCATTAAGTGGAATTAAAGGAGAACCGTCTTCGCTATACTGACTGAATTGCTTTTAGTTAAAACCCCGGAACCACCGCTGGATCACCTTCAATAGACCTCGTGTTTAAAAGAAGTAGAAAGCATGAGAGGATTTTTGATATTTGAAAAAAAAAAAGAATTTATAAAAAAAAAACAGAAGATTTAAGAAGAGCTAATAACTTAAAGATCAGTACATTGTGTCTTTGTCTGTCTACGAACCAAGAGTAGCCAGCACACCACATGCTGCCCACACACACAGGCACGGTCCTACTGCCCCTGTTTCTGCCAGCACAGCTTTGGGAGAGATGAAGATTCCCGAGCCAATCATTGTCCCAACAATCAAACAGATCCCACTTATTAAACCGACCTGAATACAGTTAAAGTTACAGACACAAAAATGTCAAATAATACAAAAGAATGATATAACGTATATATATGTACACAGATCCTTTAAAATGTTAAAGTAGAGAAGGTGTTTCTTATATAAATTGTAATAAGTTAGTAAAGTTATTGGTCAAATATTTACTTTTTGTAAATATTTTGCCACAAAGAATTTTTATGTCACATCTTATGTGCTGTGATCAGCAGGATGGACAACCAGAAACAGATTAAACACGGTGGGAAGTAAAATGTATTGGCAAATAAGTAACAATTATTTTATATTCCACTTTGCAGTATGCAAGGCCACACCTAGTCAGCAACGCACTCACATCTCTTTGTAGAACTGTAGTTTTGGTTTGCATGTTCAGCGTGTTCTGGGAACATGCAGTACAAGTGATGGCACCATTGTCCATTTTATTGATCAGGTCTGTAGGTAGAAATGCAGGTACAATATATATATATCTCATGAGTACACTTATTTTATCTCACAAAAGTGAATACACACTTCACCGGAAGGTCTCTAACATCAACCAGCTCCGTGATGTTGTCATGGAGGAGTGGAAGAGGATTTCAGTGGCAACCTGCAAAGCTCTGATGAACTCTATGTCTAAGAGGGTTAAGGCAGTGCTGCAAAATAATGGTGCCCACACAAAATATTTTGTGACACTTTGGGCCCAATTTGGACATTTCACTTAGCAGTGCATTCACTTTTGTTGCCAACGGTTTAGACATTAATGGCTGTGTGTTGAGTTATTTAGAGGGGACAGCAAATTTACACTGTTATACAAGCTGTACACACACACTACTTTACATTGTAGTAAAGTGTCTTTTTGTGAGATACTGTATCACGCCAACCTTAATCAAACAGTATACTGAACTAAAAAGCCATGCCTTCGTTTATGCATTGATGTGATACAACTTTGCACTCACAAAAAGTTACATTTTATTGGTGCGTTAACAAATGCATCAAAGTGGGCAGCACTGCTTCCTGTGTCAGTATATCTTGCCTTTATTGAAACTGAGTTATGACCGTTATAGCTACTATTAAACACTAAAAATACAACTGTCAGGGTGATTTAGTCTAGCACTGATTATCTTTTTTTTTTTCTTTTTTTTTTTTTGTCTATTCATCTTTTGTGACCAATGAAATATTCTATATAATTGCATCTGTTAAAGATTACATGTCTATGCTAAGGTTAAAAATCTAGAAATTTTTTTTTTCCATAACTAAATGCAGATAAATCTGGAATAAAAATTAGAACCTATGTAAACAACTAAAAAAAACATAGCATTTAACCTTTTCTTCTTTTATACAGTCATTAACCTTTAGCTTAATACCTTAACTGTATTGGCTTCACGTTACATAAAAAAATACATTTCATTAATGGCAAATTAAGTAAAAATAGAGAGTTTCTAACTATTATGCACACTCAAATGCTATTTTAGTATAATCAATCTATTGTTTAGTATAAAACAAAAATTCAGACCTTAGAGCAGACTCCGTTGAATTCTGCGTGTTACTCTGTGTACCTGTACAGGCTTGTCACAGCCTTAATTCTTCATCCTTCTCTCTCTGTTTGATAAAAGGAGGAGGGGTTTATGCTGATTAACTTGTTATACTCGTTGCTGATTGGAGCATGTGAGAAGGACGTGAGGAGAGTAACTGGGACTAGCTAAAGATGGGGGAAAAAAAGCACACAGATCCACACAAAAGCTCTTTGATCAGGACACTTGATACCATATGAACTAAATGAATGGACTGAGAAAAACTAGGACCTCTGAACAACGAGGACCGACCAATACACACAAGTGTATCTCCAATTAGAGCAACGTGTCCTGTCAATTTACTAAACTTTAAATGAGTACATTTAATTTTAAAAGTACATGTTTGACGTGTTAACATTTATACACACTTAATAAATAGGCTAACCTTAAAAAATAGTTTTCTATTTAAATTACTGCTGTCAACGTTCTTTTTTAACGCAAATTAATCGATTGCTCAAGTTTGATCCCTACTGCTTTCCGTTATCGCCCCGCGGATGTTTACCAATCGGCATGTAATAAAGGCGCAGCAAACGCGAGTAATGACAGGACGCGACGCCCGATGTGTTAAACACGTAGGGCAAGTTTTGTTATTAAAAAGCTTCGACTTCACCTTAACGACTTATAAAATAGAAAGATAGAGTTGTGTGCACTTAATACAATGATGAAGTGGCCGTCCACCGAAGTACACGTTTAAAGTAACTTACTATGTTCGGGCGAAAACCGTTTATGCCAAACAAGTTTTATTGTCATACTACACGTAGTAGGGGAGACCCGATGCAATTGTAAAAAGAATTTTTTACACTTTCCTTCATAACTCACATACTACGTACTTGAAATACACGAGTCTTTTTTTTTTCTTTTTACAAGAATGAAATATAGGTGCACTCTTTATTAATATAGCTTATATATTTTCACTAATAATTACAAAATTCAAATATTAAATATTCAAATTCAAGAAGTCCGTGAGTACTGAAAAATAAGTCATATTAACCCATGTGTATCTCAAATAATCACTTTACTGCTGTAGTATCTATAACCTTAATATCTTATGTCTGGTTTAAATGGTCTTAGATGTCGGGCATCATCTGGCTCTCATCTGTGCTCAGGTTATGAAATATATTTCTTATTATCACCTGTAACTACACATTCTGCTGTCCCCCACATGAGGATCGGTTTCCCCTTGAGTCTGGTTCATCTCAAGGTTTCTTACTAGAATTACATTAGGGAGTTTTTCCTTGTCACAGTCGCCTCATGCTTGCTCATTGGGATAAATTTCACACATTTCAGAATTTTACTTATTCTTCTTATTGTAGAATATTCTGTAAAGCTGCTTTGGGACAATGTGTATTGTTAAAAGCGCTTTATAAATAACATTGAAATGAATTGGATAAATAATGTGTGTATGTATGGATCTATCTATCAATCTATTTATCTATCTAATTACTGAAAAGTTTGTAGAATTTTAAACCTTTTTAAACTTTACACTAAGCTTTGCATTTTTAACCATTCCACAGGCAAATAATTAAACAACCGCCAAAAATGATAATGGCTGTTGTAATTTTTTTTTATCTTTAACACTCCTTGCACAGTAGATGGCGACAGTGCATAAATGGATAACAAATAGAACTACCGCAAAAAAGGGCGTCGAAGAAGAACGAAGGGTGCGTCCTAAACTGTACATAACATATAGTAAGACAGACAGACAGATACTTTATTTATCCCACATAGGGAATAGCTATGTGAACAGTTAAAATAAGCCGATAAGAATATAATGACATAATTAGTAGCAACAATAAGCCGTTTGGCCGACTCTGTTTTAAGTGTTAGGAATGGATGTAATCGATTCCTGAGTATTACGGTACTCATTTATAATGGTACATATCACATACAATGTTTTATATTGTGGGTATGTCAGAAGCATAAGTTGAAAATCTACCCTTGTAAGAACGAAAGCCATCTTTAGGTGGTTTTGAATTCGAACCGATTCGTTTCCTCCGGTGAGAATCGATTCATTGTAGACGACTCTCGATTCGGAGAATCAGTAGCAGACTCTCCCAGCCTCAGTGTTTTCGCGGTGTTTATGCTAGCATTAATGTGCGTATTTAAAGCAAACTCAACATGAACACGGCTTTAAAGCATTGGAAAGAGGCGGCCACTGTGATTTTGGCTGCTGGAACAAAGTACAAACGAAGTGTCGAGTCTCTTTGGAAAGAAAAGTCGGCGTTTGCTTCAAATCTGTCACAAAAAACAGCATTCGACTATGAAGTCCTGCTGCTTAAAAGGAGTGCAAAGAGTGGCTTTATGCCCAGCGCGTATGTCTTTCCAGGTGGTTTAGTGGAACAGTCCGACTTCTCCAGTGAGTGGTTAGAGGTTTTTAAAGCTTTCAGACACTTGCCGAAGTTTGGTATAACGACGGTGAACCAGTCGCTGGAGACGAGACCACCGATATTCGCGACTGACCGTCAGCAGCTCGGCTCCCCCATCCCGGGGGACGTCGCCTTCCGAATCTGTGCAGTGAGGGAGACGTTTGAGGAATCGGGGGTACTTTTGGTGGTGCCTAGTAGAGAGGCAAACAGCCCGAACACTGATCATGAAGACAGTACGTTGGCTAATTGCACCACTCAACCAGGGCTTACAGCGTTGTCCGATCGCTGGGACAAAAGTCTGATCACTAAATGGAGAAAGCTGGTCCTCGAGAACTCATCCAATTTTATTCGGATGTGCAAAGATCTCGAATGTTTACCTAACATTTGGGCTTTGTACGAGTGGGGAAATTGGCTCACTCCCACTAGCGTGTCCGTCATACCGAGACGATACGACACGGCCTTTTATATTTGCTGCCTAAACGACATCCCAGAAACGCTGCAAGACCAGAAGGAAATCGAGCATTATAAGGTGACACGTGTGTGACATTTCTAAGTGCTGTACATTTCCCAACGTGCCCGTGCTACGTTTACACATACTGCGGGTTTGTCTTTGCATGGCTCCCGTCGCAAAACCTTTACGTCATAAGTGGGCGTTCCTACTACAAGTGCCTCATTAATGACGTTTACGAGTGGGTGGAGCGACCAGCACTCCAAAGCAGTCATTTTTCTTGCCGCTAAAATGAAACGCTCTGTGGAGAGATTTGGGCTTCTCAAAATAGAATCATATGATACGGAATGAAACACGGTTTGCGTATTGACACGGAGCACGTGCGCTCTACTGACTTCACTGCACCAACCAGCCAAACATTGTCTCCTTAAGGACAGTATGTCACGTGGCTGGACACGAACGGTCCTGACGGCCCGTATAGCTCGTCATCAGCTCTCCTTAAAAATGAATGATCTTCAATCATTTTGTTTGTCTAATCAAACTTGCTCTCTCTCACTAAAGCGATGCTTGTAGCAGCAGGACGACACTTTGCATGTTTGATAGAATTCACACAGAAAACACTCGATTTGTTTTTTTAAAGTATGATTTTGCCACTGCTGTTGGTATTCCATCTGTTTCCTAGATACAAAATGAGCATGGGTAGGCCTTAAATGTATTTTTTGTTCAACACCTTACCACTAGAGTACTATTCACCAACAGTCGGTTTGACATAAACCAGTCAGTAATCTTCGCAAAACGGTCCAGTTTATTGATTTAAGAGAATATTAGAAATATCTAGAAAACAAGATATTAGACAATCTTTCAATGACCTATACCCATGACCCATGGTCTTCCTCCATGACCTGTTTTGTTCCATGGCAATAACATACCCTCTTATCCCCCTCCCAGTGGTCTTCACCACCGGAAATACTTCACAGCTACCGGGACAGAAAGTTTTGGATTGCACCACCTCAGTTGTATGATGTTGGAAGAATGTGTAATTTTCCCATACTAAGTGACCTGCATGACTTTGCCAAACAGAGATCAGTCGAAGGCTGTGAGCACTGCCTACCAGTTATGTTGAAGGCTGCTGACTGCAACATATCACTCTTACCAGGTTTGGATTTGGAGTATATGAAATAATAGTATTAACAAAATTTACCTAAGTATCAACGAAGCAGCGCCAAAAGCGTTTGGATTAGAGCTATGCCAGATTTTCTGTCATGTTTAACTAATTTTGGTCGAATGTCTCTGCTGTTTGTTAATCCACAGGTGACAGTTTGTATCCTGAAAATCCTGAAAGTAATTTGTCTACAGAGAAGTGTTTGGAAGAGCTGCAGAAGGACAGTCCACATCTGCATCGTATTGTGATGCACAATCTTTACCAGAGTTCTGTGTATATTAACATTACACCTAAATACCAGCATCTGCCTCCTCTAATCACCTACGAGTCCAAACACAACAAACTTTAACCCTGCACTCATAAGCAGAATCTTAAGCGGGCAATTAATATACTAACAAACGGCCATTCATTTGCACATCGTTGTTTAATATTATAAAATACGAGTCAGACGGGTCTGGTGATGTTCAATTCAGTCATTAGGCTAATATGGTTAAAGTAAAGTAGAGTTTATTGGTCACATGCACATCATACAGTACAACATAGTGAAATTCTTCGATTCCGCATATCCCAGTATACAAATTTGAACGCTGGGGTCAGCCAGAACGAACGGCACCCCTGGAGCAAGTGAGGTTAAGGGTCTTGCTCCAGGACCCAATGATGGCAGCATGTCTGGA
>JAOUQX010000001.1:19527230-19553711 GCA_028566295.1 Liobagrus marginatus
TGATGGCAGCATGTCTGGAGCGGGGCTTGAACCCCCGATCCTCTGATCACTGACTCAGAGCCTTACCCACTGAGCCATCACCCTCTGTTAAATAAAGTGAACAAACGTGCAATACTTTTAAACCCCTCAGCACATGTATGAAGTGTTTATTTGACTATAAACATTAAATATGCTCACTATAGGGTGACATGTGGTGGAGCATGTAGCATTGCCACCTTCACAGGTTCTGGCGTTCTGGTTTGATCCTAAGCTCAGGAGTGTGGAGTTTCTAGTTCTAAAACTAGCTTTGACAACACACACCTTCACCTATTCTAATATGTAATAATGGAATTCATGCAAGTGGAATTAAACTGATTGGTTTTAATTTGTACCTGGTTTTCTATGAAAGGACCATGCCATAAGCATCTCTCTCTGGGTGTTTGGGGTAAGGAATCTAAAATGTATGCATATGGATATATTCAAGTGAATGCCCATTTACACTGTTTTTGTTGTACATTGTGTTGCATTTTGGCACCTGGGGGCCTTGAAAAATTAACTAGAATAGGGAAAAGAAAGCAAAAAAATAAATAAAAATAACTAAAGTGTGTAATAGTTAAAAAGCACTTTACTTTTAGTAACAATCAGACAAAAAGGGTGTAAATATTTTCAGTTTAATCAGACAAACAACCCGACCAAAGAAACTACAAAATGAGTTTGTATTGTATGCACGTTGCTATACTTCTGTGGAGATAGTAGCATGAAAAGTTTAATGTCAATCACAATTTTAAATAAACCTCAACAGAAAACATTCAGAAAGCACATTCCTTTAGACAGCTAATCAATTCCTCACTCTATAATTCCAGTGAAAACCACAACTTAAAGGACAGAAAAAAAAGAACACTAAGCTTTTAATTCAATTGAAGGCTGCTTCATAGAATCACTTAATTTGTTTAGACTTATGTTTGGTCATGGTGACAAGTTCTACATGGCTCCACTTGTTAGGATTTCAACTTCACATTGTGAAACAGAACTCTGAAGTAGAAAAAGGCAAAAACTGTACAATTTCTTACTATTAAATACAATCACTCTGTACCAATAATGACACACGCCACAGGTAAATTTTGCAGAGTACATTTAAACAAACAGCAGCTTAAAATCTAGATATAAAATGCCAAAAATTGCAACATTAAACCCAATTCGCCAACAATAGGTCTTTTTTGCTAGCAATCTATCGTTGAAATAAAAGCTTGTGAAAACCGGGTGCCATATTTTCAAAAAAGGGCAATTTGGAAAACAAAAACAACCAAATAGTTTAATTACGAAGGGGGAAGCCTAGTTACAGGAAGGTTTTTACTCTCCACAAATCCTTCCATCCAACCCCTTTAACATGCCACTGCATTTCTAACGAGAACAACTGAAATTTGCAAGGACTGGGTTTGTTATGAGAAGTCATCACAAAGTCCATCTACAAAGTTTACTTTCTAACATGGTTATAACTAGATTTAAAATTAATTATTAAAAATGGGACCACATTGGCAGATTAGACAAGACATGAAAAATACATCAAATGTGACCAACAGCAACATGCAAAACTTTTGGCACCATTTTATTCATTTTATAATGTCTCTTAACAGAACTAAATCACATTTTGCTGAGGATGTCAGTGCAGTTACCAAAAATAAAAACATGCATACTTATACTAACTGTGACAGGAGACTCAATTTTGCTAATTTTATGGGGTTTTTTTGTTGTTGTTTAATTTTAGGCTTATTCTGATTTCCACACAATATAAAATGAAAAACATGTGCCTATGGTAACTTGACACACTAAATAGAAAAAAGGAACAAAATCAATTCAAGTGTCTATTGTAATGTCACACACTGTTAAGGAACTCCCAAAATTATGCCATAAAAACTCATGCCAACTATACTAGCACATTATTACAAAGTTATCCTCAGTTTCAGCAAAATGTGACTGCAAAAACCCCTAACAAAGGTGTACAACAAGTGAGAGAAAGAGGAAAAAACACACCCACACACACACAAAGTGATTTTATAAATGGATTGGCTGCTTCTAGAGGAAAACAAATGAGTAAAACAGAGTGCACTAGAAAGACTGCTCTAAAACAATGGAAAATAAAATCTTCAAAACAAATTTCCATGGGTATTGAAACGACAAAAAATTAAAAGCCTTCGTGCAATGCACAAATAGTGGTCATGGTTGCAAGTTCTAGAAAAATAGACTCTTCCGAACAATATTCAAGAAACTTTTTACATTTTAGTTCATAACAGCAGTCTTTCTAGTGCCCCCTACTGGCAGCACAAACAGAAATGAACACCACACAAAACAAACAAAATAAGTAACCACTAGCGTCAAAAGTTAACCAAAAAAAAAAGGTCAAGGGTGAAAAAATTTCAAGCGTCAGAGAAGCGAAGAGGACAACGGACTGGACGATGAACTTTTGACGTCACATCGACATGCTAGGGAAACGATGAACAAACGGGCACGAAGATATCTAGAACACAACAAAAAATAACGAACAACAAAACTAGGTTAAAGCCACAACAGAAAAAAGGAGAGAAGAAACAGAAAATCATGTAAATGATTATCTCTGCACGGAGTAGGTTGTGGGGTGGGGGTTGGGTCCACAGGTACACATTACTCACTTTGGATACAACACTGAACGTAACACAGGGGATAAGGGGAAGGAAAGTTTAAAGGAGAGACAAGCAACATGCAAACAGAGTTAAGGGAAAATTTAACATCCAACACCACATAGAGACATGAAAAGAAGTGTGTACCACAGCTAAAACTTCGAAACAGGGTTTATTTTAGTAGGTACCTAGTGAGATCAGTATACTTCTGAAAATAAGAAAACGAAAAAGCAATTCCAACCCAACGCTGACCGTTTCATCTTAAGACCTCACTTTCTAAAATGTCGACTCAAAGAACTAATTTTAGACTCGAGAACGTTGTGCTTTAAATATTTTCTAGACCTCATTGAATGTACACGAGTTCAGTTTTGTGCTTGGTCTCTGAATCCTACTGGATAACGCAACAGACAATGTGAAGGCAGCTTACTAGTTGTGCATATAGGTCCTCTAATGGGCGAAAGTGATCGAAATAGATACATTTAAAGTCTAAAAAAGTACGCTAATAACTAATGGCAACCAGCCACAGTACAGACACATAATATTCAAGTTGCACAAATGAAGACAAACGCATCCTCAAGCAGCTTGTATAGGACTGTTTGGCACATCAGTGAAACTACACAAACATACTGTCAGCGTGCAGCTGCTTTCTGTAAGGTGCCTAATCCAGCACTTACTAGAAATCAAAATTGCAACAAAAATGATTACCGCAACAATTGATTATAGAGTAGTAATACGGCATGGGCAGAGTCCACATGTAAAGTAATCTTTGGATTCAGAAATGGACACCTGGAACACCCGCCTCTTAGGGTTGAATAAGTTTACACGCGAATTATTTTTTACAGAGGCACAGATCATGGACCGAGCATTCACACGACCAGAATCACACTGCAAAAGTTTCAGGGTTCAGATTAAAGTTATTGTTGCTAATGAATACGTTAATACTATTATTATTATACTCAGTGCAGCCTTCTGCACAAAAAGAATTCAAGTATTCGAATTATCATGTAGTGACTGCTGAATACTCAATCTACGTTTCTTGTACATGCTGACTGGCCACATGCAACATTAAGTCAATGAATTAAATGAGCATTCAGATTTCAATTTAAAAAGCTGTGCCTTTGTTTTTATGTAGGAGATACCTTTCCAGAGAGAGACAAAGAGACAGGAATACCAAGATCTCTTTCTTGTGTCCAACAACTTTAACTGAACCCTGGATGAGCATCAGAGAGACTGTAGCACCCCAACAACTGTGCATGAACTCTTGACAATTTTAAGTGTTGGACAAAGACAACACACTTGGCTAAAAAGGGCCGCACGCCTGTCGCTTTAACAATTTGTGAATGTATTCACAAAACTTTACATCAGAATTCTACAAAATACTGTTGAATTGTCTGAGTGATTATTAAACACTTTAATTCAGAGAAATAATTTGCGCAATATTATAAAACTTCTATAAAAATAGAAAAAGGCATAAGTTAAGTAATATACACAATCTGGTCAAAGGTTTCTCTTCCATGCCCATAAAAACACCAAGACCCTGTAGGGCTCAAATATTAATGAAATGATTCATCTTTTCTTGTCATGATAAATATTTACTTATCGTAATTAACCATGAATACAATCAAGTGTACATAAAAACTTAAACATGCGAAACTATAACGAGGAAGGAAGAAAAAGGGGGATAAAAAAAAGTTGACAATTAAGTACTTGGCTATTTTACACTAATATGTTGAAATGGAGGAAAAATGACTGAATAAACGAGTCTTTTTTTAAGCACTCTGTAATTTTAGACAGACATCACACTCAGATGCAATTATTGCTGAACGCATACAATAACCACTTGGACTGCGTTTAAAAAAACAACAACTAAATAATCACCACTCGTTCCAAAAAAAAAAAAAAAAAAAAAAAAGTCAAACTGAATGTCGTTTCTACATAATAACTGGTCATAAAAATGTAACATAAAAATGTCATTTCCGTGGCACGAAGTGACTTGAGCGGTGGATAGAAATGAATTAAAATGCCTTGAGCAAAATTAAAGAGGCTTGTGGTAACTAATAAGGGAATGACTAAGTAAAAAAAAGAATTTTCCAACTCAGTATATTTAAGGAAGCTTAATCATTTTTGGGATACTCATTCAGTATAATTCAGCTCTTGTAGAGGTTAAATCTAAAATAAATTGACTGATCAAAAGTGAGTCAATCCTGAGAGTTAAAATGACATCCCTACATCGATCAGACAAACTGCTTTTGCTGAGCAACATTTGTATGTGCTAAACAATATGGAAAATTACTAAAAAGCACAACAAATACAAGATTGAGTTAGCTTTTTTTTAAGGTGAAAAAAATACATTTGATGAAAACCACTAACAAAAGTTTGTCAGCCAAACAAGGAATTTTTCACAATCTACTTCTGATAAATTAGAAGAATTTTAAATAAATATTTCAATAAATAACCTTAATAAATAGACAAAACAATTAAAAAGGCATCTATGGAAACATAGCCTGATAAAGAGCAATCGGACATTAGAGATGCTTCAAATCATAGTGAAAGAGCGATTATCGTTGCATGTATGCAGCAGACCTCCAAGTTCTATTTAAAAGGCAGCTTACCAGGAGGAATCAGTTAGAGCATACGATTTGATTCAATAGTGTAAACACAACAAGTAAGTTTGCAGGAACATAATTGGGATGAGACAATGACTGTGGAACTGAGCACAGTCTAGGACTGTCTTTCATTGTGCAACATCCTTTGATGAACGGTTTGTACACAGCAAAAGATTAATATGGCAACAAAATGGTAGGAAAAGGAATTAATAGCCAACAGGAAACCTAACAGTTTAAAAAATTGCTTAGCCGAATGACCTCAATTTTGCATGTTGCTTTTCCTTTTCTTTGCAATGTTTTTAAGATAGAAGATATGTAGGAAAGGTAAACAGGAGTGAAAGAACAGTAGGAGAGGGTTAAGGGTGGGACAGGCGTTTGAACTTTACCGGTGTCACACTCAACTTACCAGAAAAACATTTTCAAACCAAGTCCATTATAGAGTAAAAGTACTCAATATGGCTTGCTGTCATTTTTGGATCGTTTCAGTTGAACCTTGAGTCGTTTCATTCCGATCTGAAAACCGTTCATTGACTGAATGGCCGCCTGGGATGAAACAGGATTGTCGTAACTCACAAAACCTTAAAAAAAAAAAAAAAAAAATAAAATAAAAAAAAATTAACCCATTGTGAGAGACCACACACACACGCACGTGATCGTCTCCCTGCTTTTAGTCAGGATTCCAACGGCAAGCCAAAACACATTTCTGATCTACCACAACACAAAATCTAAATTTCCCAGTCCTGAATACGTTAATAAAATAAAATGTTAAATTATCAATTGTCCAATACAATAAACTAATAAGACAAAATGTGTAAACATGTATCTGAAGCATATAATTATTATTCGGGACTATTTAAGATGTATTCATCATCATCATCAGTATATTACCTGCAAGTTCCATTTTTCATAGTGGAAATATATTTGATCATGTAGTCTGAACAAATCGTTAACAAAAATGTCAAAGGCCAATAACAACCGACAATGGAACTCAATGATCAATAAAGTGTAAAAGTTAACAACTTACCAAAACATTTGCTGAGGTTAGTCTGTTTGTCTATGAAAACCTTGGCAGAAATGACACTGCCAAAAGGCATGAACATCTGAAGCAAGTCTTGGTCACCAAACTCCTGTGGTAGGTGATAAATGAAGAGATTTGCACCTTCGGGACCTAATGGAAGTAATAAAAGAAATTGAGTACATAATTCTACCCAAGCTCCTGTAGTATAGGTATGCAGTATCTATGTAGTATGGTATGTAGTAAGGTATGCAGGGGACGCATGGTACAGACATACTAGAAAATATCACTCTTTGAAAAATGTCATCGTTTAGCGCCTTGCAAAAGGACACTTGATGTAACTTGACTAGATGAAGAGTGCAACAAATAAAATTTGTTATTAACAAAAGAATCGTCCCAAACTACAAACCTACCCAATGGCGTAGGGCTAAAGCACATTTTTGCCGTTTAGGACTCAAGCCAAACAGATACGATAATTAATGGGTATTATTGCAATAATACAAATTAACCTGAAATGTTACTGAAATATTCATGGGCAAAAATTCACAGAGAAGGAGAGTTGCCTTTAGTTGCCCCTAGTGTTACATAATGCAAGTAATCATGTCACTAACCCTACTTATTTATGTAATAGTTTAAAATCCAAACGGAAACACCTAATCATCATTAACAGTCACTGATTAATCATTTCGTTTGAGACCCGCCAAAATTTCTAAATAAATTTCCTTCTGTTGTTTGACTCTCTCCACACTTTTTTTGCTCACTTTGTCTCCATCCCCTACTTGGCTGCTATAACGACAGCAACCCTTATGTCTAAAGCCGAAGCATGGCTAAGTGTGAGGCGTCCGAGGTGATGTGTATGTGACGCGGATTCTAAACAGCACTGACTGCATTATTATTATTATTATAGGACTGTCACAGCAGCTTTGCAGTATCAGATTAGTGTATTTTTATCTCTCAGACTCACTCATTTAAATATAAATGTAAAATATATGACTCTAGCCTGCTTAAGAGATAGGCTACGATCGTAATTAAAGGTCATTAGTACTTTGTCCCAACAGAACTCAATCAAGTATAATAATTTTTAAAAACCCACCTAAATCAGTACAAAATTGTCCATTATGCTTTAGCTATCTTAATATTAATTTAAAAATGCAGCCAGGATATCTTGCAACACAATAGCCATAACCACAATAAGTATAAGAATTTAGAAAAGATGCTGAACAGTTCGTTCAGGCATAGCTGTGCTATTCTCAGCACCAACCTTCTTTCTGGCTGCCAGCAGCACTGACGCTCTGCTGAGAAAGGAGACTCTGGTTATAAAGACTGGGAAGGGCAGCAGCTGCATACTGCTGGATCCCAGAGTAGGCTGCCTGGGTCAAGGCATCCATTGCACTTCCAGAGCCATTAGATAGGCTTCCACTGCCCAAACCACCATTTAACGCAGCCATGCCTACAACAACACAGAACACATTACTACGTGTTTGTGAAGAAAATAATTGTTCGTAATTTTGCGTTGTACAACATATTCTCAAAACAATTATAGCCACAGCTTCCCTTCTTTTATTTTGGCATCACTACTCTAGTTGTACTATACTGCTTAGAAGTCTGAGGAGTGTCCATGTGAATACCCAACATTGACAGGGAACAGCAAAAAAACAACAAAACCTTAGCATGGTCAATTGCTTACATCAAATTTTATCGAGCAAGTCTTTTTTCCTCTGGGACAGCGACTACCCTTTTGCATTGGTTTGTTTGTGCAAGCTTATATAAACCACAGATGTTGGCTAATTTCTTACCTGCTAGTGAACTCATGTTAAGACCAGCGCCAGCCCCTGCAGCCAGAGACTGCAGTGCCCCCAGAGAAGCCATGTGATTCACAGACGAATTAGCACTCGAGGTGGGAGAGGAACCTGCAGCGAAGACAGAACAGGGAAGAAGAGAGGCAGATAGATAAATCCTGAAGTAATCCATAAAACTAATATAATAAATGCATATCTAACAATACCTATACAAGTGCTAAGACAACAAGGAGTTACCCTTATGGCAAAAAGTTTAGGTCCAGGAAAAACAATTAATAAAACATTAATACTCGTAAAATACTTTCATCTTGCAATAGAAGTAAAACAATCACAGTAAACAAATATTGCATTTCACCACAGTAATAGCTTGCTGCTTCCACTGGGATACTTTAAGGGGAAACAGAAGGGTAGTATCATCAGGGTGGATAAAACAAAGAAACGTTACAGTAGAGGCTTATGGTGAGATGGCATTATAGTGTAGGAGATTATAAAAGCAGAACGAACCCTTGCAGCCATCCCAGGCAGAGAGAGTCTGTTGTCCGGAGGCTGTACCTGAGCCAGTAAGCACACTGAGTGGCGAGCTGGAGGTGGTCAATGCACTGCTGCCACTTTGAGTTCCTGGAGTGCCACTTGCCGCTGCTGCCAATGCAGCCAAATTCTGCATGGCATTCAGACCTTCACAAGTAAGCATGGACAAATACAAAATATATATATATATAGATATAGTGAAAATTGTTAAAACCTACATTTAGGAAATACTGGTATAATTATTAGGTTTCCAGGTAACAAAAACACTGGCATTCGTAACGGCGGTTAGAGGCAAATTGAAACAGCTTTTTCTGTGTGGGAGCAGTAATAACAAAGAAAATAAAACGTGCGTGCGTGTGCACACACTCAACAAAATAAGTAAGGCTATATACATGCGTTACACATTAAGAATAAGGAATTGTAAAAAATCCTAGGGTTTCAGAAAAATGAATGTTAATCTTTGTGCTGTTATAAAGACGTACCGGACATGGGGTGAAGATTGTTGAGAGCAGTTCCAGAGGATGCAGACTGCTGCAGGAGCTGCAAATAAAGCTAGACATTACACCAAAACAGAGAACACAGAGAAAGTCAGGACTGCTTCCAGGACTGTGAGAGGAGGAACAGGAGAAGGAGGAAGAGAGCGGGAGGCGGAAGAAAAGAAAGTAAGTTCAAATGGGGTGGAAAAAAGGTCGGTTCATGATGGAATACAAATAAGTGATTTTTGTGCAAAGATGAGCACTAAACTAAACTCCAGCAAGTTTTTTCAATGTATAATGACTGCTAGTATGAACCAGCCTTGACTGCAGATAGACACAGTGCAGCTATTCTCACATATCTGTCTTTGAACACACAGAAGTTTCTGGTTAGCAACTAAACAAAGCACATGACAGATTTGCACACCCCTTAAAATCAAACAGTATGCTGCTGTGTGTTTATTATGTGCAGCATATTAGGAAGATACTGAAAGGAGGCAGGAAAGCCCCTTAAACTTATACAGCAATTAAAAATCTTTTGTAATCCAATGTGTATTATGTGCATTTTAGGTAGTCACCTCACTTCACTGTTTGCATTTAAGTTAAATTAAAAGACCTTACAATTCTAAATTGGGTTTTTATTTCTTAAAGAATTTTAACAAATTAAAAACAAACTATAATCTTCCTGAAAACCAAAAACATGCTGAAAGCTAGCAATCACTGCTTAATGTAGACTATAAATTTTAACCAGACTTTTAATCTGGCATTATAAATAAGCAAAGCATGCAGTGCTGCGCAAAAAAAAACAAAAGCAACGGTTTCAATGCAACTTAGAGGGGTTAATAAACTGCATGCTCAAACAATTCTTTTATCATCAATCCTTATATTCATATCAGATATTATCTAATATGTTCATTTAAACGTGACATAGCTAATGCTTTATCATTATACAAGTCTTTTATATATATATATTTTTAAGCAAACATTTATTATAGAACATCTAGTAATGATTGTGTCAATGTTTTTGTGTCCAATGACATTTATGTGTCCAAAAAAAGTCTGAAATAAAAATAAAGCGGCTCTATCCCTTTAAATAAACATCCATTTTTTGTTCAGGACACAACGTTCTACTCTAGTATTGTCCTTGACTGTACCGTTACATTGATGGCAGCAGCGTTATGCTCCACATAGCAACAGATTGTTGTAATATCTGACTCGGATGTTACTATGCATCTAGGTGATTACAGCCTTATAACTTGCATGGCACAGAGGTACTCTTTGCCATTGTATAGATACGCTCAGCTTCATTTTGGCAGAAATGAATACATGAATATATGTAAAGAGAAAAACAGAATTATGAAAGAGGAAAAGGAGAGATTAAAATTAGAGAAGGGAAGGAATTCACAGCACACCCATGGAGCAGCACTAACACATTCACAAAAAGGCTTCACATCTATGTTGGCCTAGAAAAATTAGGAGTGCCATTAACAGGCTTCGAGAACTGTAAATAAGCCAATCAAAAACAACAGAGAGATATTTTAATTTAAATAATCTTTGAATTGGTCATTTTGGTCAAAGTGGATTTTGAATGGCCAAACTTAGATCTGTTGCCCAGGTGCAAAAATCATCAAGTACAGCAGAAACAAACCATGTATGACAACCGTTAAACTAATCTAATAATTCTATTAAGCTTTCTCAATTATGCATAGGCGCAATATGGAAATGTTTAAGTGAATTGCGTGCTCGACTTAGATAATCGAGATTCATGTCGTTCGATTCTGAAATCTAAAAAGACTTAAATAGGCCGTGTGCCCATTACAGGCCATGCAATGATACCGAAAGTCCCTAATGTCAAAAAATAATACAGGCTGCTTTTTCCAGCAGCAATTTAAAAATTACATAAATCAGATGCACAGTCAATGCACCACACACATATGCAGGTCAAAGCAACAAAAACTTGGTTAATAAAGGCTGGTTTATACTTCTGTGTAGAAGCACGGGTTTTCATTTGTGTTGTACCACACTGAGACAACTCCCCCTCAAAATCTCAAAGACTATGTGCATCTTTTCTCCACTAGTCACCAGGTCCCAGGCCCAGTGTCTAGCAGTTCTGTTTCAGCAAACCCTGTGTCCAGAATAGTCCCAATAATCGCTGATTAATCAGATCGAAAACTGAGCTTCGTTCAAAATGTCTGTTCATGTTTCATTTCAGTATTACAGCTGCAACTAATTCAACGGTCTGTGTGCGTTCTGTGCAAATACAAAGAAGTATAAATAAGTCTTGAACAAGTGCACGTGCGCACTGCTCAGCTGTACTTACTGCGAGGTACTGTGGGCCTAGCGAGTTGAGGCCAGTTAAATTTCCCCACATGGAGGCAGCATTGAGTTGCTGCATCTGCTGTTGCAGCTGCTGGGTCATGCGCTTCTGCTCCTTATCCTTCTGTGTGTCTGCAAACTTCACCACGATTGGGGATGAACAGCCCTGAACAAAATATGTTTTCAGCATATACACAGGCCAGCTAAGACAAACATTTACCGTAGAAAGGAAGAAGGGGATTGGAGGTGAAAAAAACGTTAGATTGAAGTACCTCCATGGTCTGTGCCTGGTGCATGGATTTAATGGCAGATTGTGCCATCTGTCTGGCTGTGAACGTGATGAAGGCACAACCTAGATGGAGCAAAAGCAAGAACGGCAAGTTTGTATAGGTAACCCCTTTCCTTTTTTGCAACAAATTTATTTTATTTTTTTATTGTTTACTAATTCTAATTACACAATCTACAAAAAGCAAACAATAAAGCAAACAGAAATAAGGAAATAAGAAATACAGACATTGGCAAAGAATGTCAGTACTGCCTTATTTTAGTAGATTCGTTAATGGTTATAGTGTCCTCAATATGCTTTACAACAAGACAATTATAGAAAGGTTTAAAATACAAATTGCATCGAAAATATTACAATGTTAATAAAGCCTTTCCCAACCAATATCGCACCTAAAATCATGCCTTTTAAAAGACAGGAGAACCCACTCGGTCTGGCTTTTTAAAGCCGGATCAAGCTATCTGAGCAATTCAAGAAAGCGTGCGATACATGAATTCTTTAAAAGAATTCTACATCATAGCTCTGAGCTTGATGAGAGCACATTCTTGAGCATTGCTCAGGTCCTGTCATTTTGTGTTAAAAATGGCATGTTTTAGGCCGAGCTGAAACTGCTATACCACGGCTCAGCCCATCAGGTCCTCGAAGAATACGGCACTCCTCAATCTGCCCGTAGGGGGAGAACATGAGTCGAAGGTCGTTCTCGTTGCATTTTTTAGAGATCATCCCAATAAACAGCTTTCTGTCTTCTACCACTGAAACACGGAGAAATGGTCATTGTTATTAGTTACTCTTTAATTATTAAAAATGAACAGTTCGCATAATGTGCAGTATTTTTCCATCATACAACAGTCACCAACAAAAACAGCTGAATGATTAAACAAGTTATGACCTCCTGACATACAGCAGCGATTTCTTCATGCTGCATAGAATTGCTTACTTTACTTATTTAACAATACAGCATTAAATGTTTCGACATCTATATTTTTATACTTATAATGAGCTGTGCAATTGCATGGCTAAATTAAACTTCAGTACAAAAAAAAAAAAACCATAGTTTTAAATTCTATTCACTTTCAACAACTCAAACTACACCAGAACTGGCTTTGTGATCACATGTCAGTCACAGTGGAAGAGACACTATGCAAAATAAATAAGCACATTCAAAGTCAGCAAGGTGATTTGACTCCGAGAGAGAGAACGAATGTGTACATTAACACACAGATTATGAGATTCTGAGGTTACCAGTGGTTTTGGGTCATACAGCCAAGTTCTTTTATATCTTTATACCACAAGTCTCACTGTATTATAAAAAAAAAAATAATAATAAAAGATTTGTGATTTTATTAATTAATTAAATTATTAGTCGTTGATAGGAATCAATAACATTGGCGTAAAATAAGATTCACTTATTTGGTAGATTGTGTTCGACTGTATTCTTTCTCCAAACACTGCTGTCAACAACTGGTATGGATGTGACCCATTCAAAAATGTGAACTCTGAACCATGCCTTAATCCCACCGTCAACAACCTGCTATGAAATACTTACAGTTGTTCTTCTCGCTGTCTGCTGGCTTCATTTGAATGGGATGATGCATCTAGCACAAAAAAGCATACATCAGACTTTCTGGTGTTTATTCCTCAACACAAACGGTAATTTATCAATTCAGTCACAGTCGACATTTAGCATACTTACGGCTGGAAGAATTTTCATATTGTGGAGGGCATTTTGTGCTTCTAACGCTGATTTGCGCGTGTAATACGTGATGAAACAACAACCTACAAATAAGAAAAAGTGGAAAAAAGTGAAAGATTGTTAACACTACCATCAGGGTACATCACAAACAAAGATTAAAACCACAAATTCTAAAATGGCACAACTCCATACATTTGCACATCTGAAGATCCAGCATTAATTAATATATTAAAGATCAATCTCAGACCTTTGCTCTGTGGGGGATTCTGACTTCTGTCTCTGAGAATGTTGATTTCATAGACTGCACCGTAGGGCTCAAAGAGCTCCCGTAGCTGCTCTTCTGTCCAGGAACGAGGGATCTGACCCACAAACATTTTTATAGCATCAATGTCAGGCTGGTCTGGGTGGTCCAATGTCCCATTCATCTTCTTAGCTCTGAAAAAACACAACAGCACACGCCAATTTAGAATGATCTTTGTTATGAAGATGAAGTTATTTATCAGTTATGTATGAGACAGCAACAACCACTGGAACATGGAAGTTTATTTACACTGTTGATATACAAATTACATTTATACAATATGTACATTTGGTGTAATGTGGCAGGGATATGTATTTATGCATGTAAACTTTCCAGTTTACCAGTCAATAACACTTAATTGTATTAGAAACATCCATACACCTGCACTTTAATTCAGATGTCTAATCAGACACTTAAATTACAGATTATAAGTGTGAACTTGCCCAGAGATCATCAGATTAAAAAAATTCTCTGAGCAGCACTTGGTGTGTGGTACAACGGGTAGTTTGCATCTGGTTGGTTGATGGCAGTTTGTGTATACATTGTAGGTATTGTGTGTATGTGTTGTACGCATGTTTGTTTGAGCAGCAGCCACTGGATTGTATGTGTCAAAGACAAATTTCCTTCGGGATACGTCTTATCTTACATTTGGTACCAATATTCATGCTACAAAGTCAAAGAGATCACAGTTCCGTTTTATTATAGAGGTTGGAAACCTTAACTAAATCCGTAGGGTTAACTTGATTGTATCTGTATCTTGGCTGATTAGATAATAGCATGAATTTGAGGAGTTACTAATAAAGGGGACAAAAAGTAATTTTGAGCAAAGTTGAACTGAAATTGCCATCCAGCCTATACGCTACAACAGGACATGTACTAGGCAAGCAAGAAATACTTCACAGGTCCTTCATGGTTGCATGGTCCTGCTACCAAAAAAACATGGACGAGAGAGTTTCAGACACAATTGGGTACAGCCACATGCAGGAGATGCAATAGAATACTATTGGGTTCATGAAGGTTTATATCGTACTGCTGGGTTCTGGTTTAGTAAAGTGCCAATTACAAGTGCAGACGCCATTCCTCCAGGTGTACATACCATATAAACAGAACAAACACTGTACATCACATCGCTGTAGATTGCTTGACACAGAGGTTAATCCAACAGTGCTCTGGCCCACCTGGGAAAATTTTCATACAAGTGCGGGAATCTGTATTTAACCCTATGCTACCACCAGCATTTATTAAAACGGTAATCTCAAAACATGGCGGGGGTAAAGACAGTTTTTCGTTAACCATGTGGAATAATCGTTATATGCATCAATACATAAATTTGATGCTATATTGGTGTACAGATATGATACATTTTGCCAAACATACAGACAATCAACATTGGTTTTATCAACTAAACTTTAACACAGTGTGTAAATGAGAAGGCTGCTTCACTTAAATAGGCAGGTTTTCCCCAGCACAGTCGACAGCTAATTGCCAGATTAATAGTGTGCCGGACAATACACAGTACATCAACAAACTTCTAAAAACAGAAAAGATCTTCACTTCATTTAATCCTGCAGTTAAAGTAAAGTGGACACTATAGTTAGGCAAGAAGACCGTCTAATTTAACCGTCTAATATAATAAATTGCAAGTCATTAAATTAACCAGGATTGTTAGGTGCCAGTGCTTTTGTAACTTCTTTTTTTTCCCCCTGTAGAAACCTGCGCGACTGCACATTCAAAAACTCGCACGCCATGCAAATTACAACGCAAGTGTCTTAACGGTAATCTGTGGGACATATTTGGATATCTGACCTTCTCAACTGCCGGATTCTGCAAGCACCCGAAACACCTTCTATACTACTGTTCCGAATACGTTTCTTTTAAATTGTCTGTGGTTCTAAGCAAGAGCGTACACGGTCACTGTCATTGTGTTTAAATTAATCCCAGAGCACTGAAATAAGGCAATTTCCCCACCCCCCCAGAGAGCTGTAAACACACTGCTGACTGTACACAATCAATAAAGTATTGTTTAATAGCGTTTGACATTTTGTGCTTCTGGGTTTGCTGCTGGTTCCCCAATTAACATTAAACTAGTCTCATGGTAGCTGTAAAGCAGGTATGGGGAAGAACATCTGATAAAAACACAATGTTTGACAGATCAAAGCAAGAATGTTTTCAAAGCCAAGTCCAGTGCCTCGAAGGTTATTTCAGGACTATTTGGTATATGTAAGGCTACAAATGGAGGGCGTTTGTGAATTTGTGCAGTAGAAAAACGGTGAATGAAAAACATAATTGAAAAAATGTTTTCTAGAATTACAGGTAAAAGGTTAATGTGAAAAAAAAATTCAATACATAGCAGCTCTACTCACGGTGAACTCAGACTGCAGTGGTCCACCATCATCTCTGGTAGAAAGTCTATCATAAATGAAGCCATTTTCTCAAACACAGATTCACTGCTGCTTTGCCACAAAGCCACCGTGAAAAGCAACAGCCGAGCTTGGGGTTAATGGCATGAACAAACGATAACAAAGCCTCAGGAAGGGCATGCAAAATAAAGTGTTCAGCGGTTCTAAACAGGCAGATCGAAGTAGTTGCCTGGAAAAGGCTTTTCAGACTCTGAGGCAAAAACAAAGTGAAAACCGTACCTGACGACAAGAAACTCAAAAGGTGGGGCAAAAAGACAGGACTCACAGACTGTACACAGGTTTAAGCAGCTAAAACAAGGCAGGCTCTGCTAATTGGGCCAGAATGGTCCGAATCACTGAAAACCACTCCCTCGATCAAACAAAGAAAAATGCTGATTAATGGGGTCTTTTTGAGAGCTTTTCTCTTAGCAAAGCATAGCAAAGTGCAGTGTCAGGTAAACAGAATGTCAACTTAACACAGTCAAAAGCAGTTGATCTAGCATGAATGGAGAGCTGTAACGCGCTGGAAATCCCTGCGTGGAGCTATCCTAGGGGCACAGTCGGGTTCCGGCACTATGTGAACATCAATGCACTTTTTCAGTTATGAGACTGGCTGCTTGTAGTCATTTGACTGAGTTTTATAAGATTACTGGACCACAGTTTGAGAAACAAAAAGAATATACTGGATACAATTATGTTACTTATAAAATCCAACATCAGTCCAAAGACACAAGAGTTAGGGATACCTGTACATTTGGTTAAGTATCAGGAAACACATACAGGCAGGGCCTAAAATTAACACTCACCAAGCAAGAGTTAAGAAAAGAAAGGCACTTTTTGGCATATAAATTTAAGAATAACAATGCAATGTAGTGAGAACAACAGCCAGTTGGGGGTTTTTTTTTTTTTTTTTTTTTTTTTTTTTTTTTTTTTTTTTTTTAAGAGATTCGCTGTGTCTGGAGTAAGCGAATCAAATGATCGTTTCCAAAAATGAGATCATGATTGATTAGCTGTTCAATCATATGCAACAAGAGAGAATCAAATACTATACAAATGGGTTGATGAGCTCAGCAGTGACTGGCTAGCTTTTTCTTAGGCACAGTTCTAATAACTTTTACCGGGGAAGATATTACTAATTAATTTCATAAGATTAACTTCTCTTTTTTTACTCTTAGTAATCCAAGAATTTGGCGACGTGTGGTTGGGCCACTAAAACCGATACATAACGAGCAAACTTTATCAGAAATCAAAGAGTCAAGATGATTCTCTGCATTTTATAGAGATAGTGTTTTACTAATGATTGAGCAAAGAGAAACTGCCTTGTGGTTCTTCTGCCACGTGGTCACTTAAAATACGGAATCGTCCTGTATTTGATAATAAAGTAGCACATCTCATTATGAATCAATACAGTGTTGGTCCTGTATTTTTAAGCGTGGGGAGTGTATTACTGAGAGCACTTCTCCGAGCAGCGGGCACTGGGGCACACTCCCAAACAAGTTAACGAACCCCACACAGTGACAGATCATTGACGTGACCGCGCAAACGAGCGGTAAAATAAACCGATCGCCTTTTTGCCAGCGCAAAGCCATGCCTAAATCCCCCACTGATTCTCACTATACTAGGGCTCAGATATTCAGAACACCGTCTCACAACTCTTCACACCTCAAACATCTGTCAAGGCAGATAATGTAATGATCTAATCACCTCACTGATTGTTTACATTAGATTTCATATTGTTAACAAACGTTAAAATGTAAATGAATACATCACCAGTCATTAGCAGATGTGTCAAAGAGTTGGTTGACTGCACCTACAACTAATTGAGTCTGAAATGCTGCATCACAAAAGAACATGTTGAGTCCAGTGACAGTCTGACACGGGAAATAAGGTGGTGTCTAGTGTTCCCTGTGCCAAATCAGTTGTGTGTTGAGCATGAAGTCAGCACCTTAAACAACACTGATGACACCCTCTTTTGTTCGAATGATTTACTGGCCCCGTTTCTGACAGCAAACACATGCAATACAGATTTAAAACAGGCATGGTGTAGGCTGATCGAGCAGTCATAGATTAGTAAAGTTAGAAGAAAAACACCGCCACACAGCTGCAAGTGTCCAGTTTGAAACAAAAAGTTTTGTAAAACAGACAATTTATTGTCTAACCACTCACAACTGTTTGATTACTTTCTATCAAATGATTACAGAATTACCAGGAACGCAACAGGTGGTTTATTGTTGCATTTACCAGTGACAACTAACCTGTAATAGAAATGACATTTTGTAGTAGTGCTTCTTGACACAAACGCCGTGGGGGCTAATGGTTTAAAGACAGCTGCATGGTGTGCGTTATTCATGGCTTGACTATGAAAAGCTGTTTGTAGACAGGAGGTGGGTGCGCTATAGCACGAGGAAATTGGTTTAGGCATATGGTCAACAGGATTAAACATTGAAAAAAATAATTAAATATTTTACATGTCGCACACTCACTCTCACACATGCGCACGCACGCACACAGGCGAGAAACCCGTTCGGACCACAAGCACACTTGTACTTTAATTTTGATTTACGTTTTTTCAGTTAGTCTAACTTTCATAGGCAGTTTAGAATATGGCAGTTGTTGAAGGTAAACAGATGTTAATATTAAGTGGTTAAAAGGACAATGGTGCGCAGTTTGCTGAAAGAAATAATCGATTAGAATAGCCAACCACACCTTCATACTGATTGGTTTAATTACATTTAGGATTTAGTATCCTGCTATGGCTTCACCGTGGCCTCTTAAATCATTTGGATGCTTGGTCAAGATGAATCAACGCAAGATCAGTTTCTTGATTGATTAAATGCATACAACAAAGAAATCAAAACTAGAGTCTTGGGCACTGAGCTTGTGGAAAAAATTAAGGAGTTTTTAAACCCATTCTTGTAAACTAGAAATGAAGAACATTGCCTCCATTTTTGAAGCATTTTCCTTTTCACCGTTACAGACTTACAATTTGTTTTAAACATACAACCAGAGAAAATGGGGAAGTGGTAGCTCAGTGGTGAAGGTGTTGGCTGCTGATCTGAATGCCAGGGTTCGATTGCCAGCACCGCAAAGTTACCACTCCTGGGCCCCTAAGCAAGGCCCTTAACCCTCAACAAATAAATGCAAGTTGTTCTGGACAAGGGTGTCTGCCAAATGCCGTAAATGTAAAAAGAATAACATTCTCAAACGTTCATCACTACTGAAATACAGACGTGCACAAAATCAATGAGCACAGTCTGCATGCAGTGCCACATAATGGAGGTGTTGCCATGCAGGACTAAAATCCGCCCACAGACAAGCAGCTACACACAAGCGGGGTGCGTGTGTGTGCGTGTGCGTGTGTGTGCGCGCGTGTGTGCAGGGTTAGCATGTAACCAGGGAAACTACTCATCTTTACATTTAGAGGCGTTCAAGCTTTCACACAGATTTAATGCACAGGTTTCTTTCATACTATATAAGTGAAATCCTACATGCAACATCATGTGAATCATAATGGAAAAGGTTTATGGACATCTGACGTGGTACAAAGTTATACATTTGTATGCTGCAGCATTACAAATTCCCTTCCCTGGATCCAAAAAGCTTGAATGCTGTTCCAGCATGGCAACGGCACTGTGCACAAAGCCCCTACCTTTAATGAACATAAATCCCCACTTCTGCAGTCAAATGGTCTGAAAAACTACATTCAAAATTGTTTATTAAATATTAGCAAAATTCTAGTTAGATTTGAATTCTAAAGAAAATATAAGGTCCGAGGGAAAATGACTGTAGTTTCTCAAACTCACAAGAGGTTGCAAGCAATCACAAGCAAATTTAAACCAAATCACATCTTTTATTGAAATGAAATGGCATCACCTTTTAAAAGTACAAAACTTCTCAAACAAAACGTTATTTTCCATAAATAAAATTATTTCTAAATGTGCATTAAAGTACTAAGGGGCAACAATAGCGCATACAACTGTGCAAGTGCGCAACCTACAGCATAATGCATTACATAAACACAGAATGACTGGTCATTCAGAAACAATCCACTCACTAAACATCTACATATTGTTCGTGAAAAACTTTTAATTTGATCTGCAGTCATTAGTCATACACTGCAGTGTTTCCAGATAATGAGAACACACATGCTGCTGACAAATACCCTCTCAGTTGGTGTGGCATCAATCAATTATGCAGCTGCACCTAGGTCAAAGATGAGCAAAACAACTGCAAATGTATTGTATAGTATGTCCCAATTTCATTCATACCACGCATAATCATGCAATATGGCAAGCACTTTAACAGTTTGGAAGTACATCCTAACTCAAATGTAGTACATACTTAAGTAGTAGGCAATTTCGGGATCAGCACGAGTCCTCATCCTCTATTGTTCCGCCATCTTTCAAATTAACAATACAGTCGCACCACTTGTACTGGAGCACACGGACAAATTCGTATGCACAGGGATTACTTTTTTTCTTCCTGCAAATATTCTAATTTTTAATTGACATCTCTAATCTCCACAGACACGTTCCAGAGTTTACTGGCGGTTATGACTGAAAAGTGGAGACTGAATATGGAATGGGATTTTTCTTATAAAACGTGGTATCCAAATACAACAAACCTTGCTTTGTTCCAAATAGCATTTAACAGGTGAAACATCCTAAGATGTAATGTTTCCTCTCAATTTTACCACACATTAACCTCAATCAACACCCTAACCATCAAAATGTGGGCAAACTTTCATTTGATTCTATTGAAACCACAACTTAAGCCGCCTATAGATACCTAGACCAGCGGTGATTTTTGTAATGGTTTCCTTTTAAATTTAAGAGAAAATTAGGTACTCTAAACAGCAGTTATATTTTTAGCTCAGGAATTAGTCTTTTGTAGTATACTTCTAGCAGTAAATTATTATTATTATTATTAATTCAATTACAGTGAGGCAGTTACACACTAATATCCATGAAGCAACTGTAGAACATTTATAAATATACATATCATATGTCATTCCTGACTGAATTTCTATCACAGAAGACTGTGGCAGTGTAAAAGTGTGTAGGCTTGAATTCAGTCACTACAGCTAGCCCACTTCAGTGAGCTGTACAAAACAGTACATAAAGGTCGTTTTGGCCAGCTTTCTGTTTCTGTCCAATTACATGCATTTATCTAAGCATTATATAACTTAAAAAATCTGTTTGTTTTTCATTAAATGTTGGTGCAGGACATATAACCCACAACACAAAGGTTTTCAAGTGGAAAAGTGTAATCAATTACTCTGCAAGTAGCGTTTTCTGTACGAAATTGTACTTTTATTCATGTAAAAAGAAAAATAAACTCTGTAAACAGTACAACCATCACCACATCCATTTGACAATATTCATGTTTACATCACTACAAGAATAAATCCAGCTAATTCTAAGATGCACAGGTAGTAGAAGATGGCAGAATTGATATGAATTAGAAAAACACAAGATTAACTAGACATTTGTTCTCTTGATTTGGCAAGGCTTCTTTCAAACAAACTTATTAAAAAAATAATAAAATGACAAAAAAAACTTTCTGCATCAAAAAAGAAAACTGGCTTGCAGAGACGGCTATTCAAGAACGCTTGCTAAGCCTAAAAAATAAACCACAATATTTTGAAGAACTACTAATATTTGTAGCACAAAACATACCAATTATGCGCATGGGTAAACTGCCAGCTACATTTCACAATGCATGTTTTGACTTTTTTTTTTTTTAATTGCTTCTTTCACGCAGCACTAAAAATAGACAAGAGAATCAACTAAGCTGAGCAAATTCTAAAACTGATCCTTCCCATTTCCTTCATCAACATCGTCAGTGTGTGGGGAGACAACAGGCACGAGTCCAATGCCTGGTAACATTGTTTTTTGTATCTGCTTATTAATTTTATGTCCAATACCGGTTTTGTGCAGGTCAACGTCAGTTTTTCTGCTTCTCGCTCATGATAAAGGGATTTTTACATGTGTGCACCTGTATTATTTATACCCCATGGAAACACGCTCTAGTTAAAGGCAACAACAGAGTTCATAAGAAAAAAGCAAGAAGAGGCTTCAAGAGTTACATTTATTTAAAACATGCCATAAGGAACAACATGCGGTTTGTCACCTTATTACATGAAATTCTTTTTGTATTACTTAATACAGCATCTCCACCTGTTCTCTTCAAAGACCCATTTATATTCTTTAAGATTAAAATAAAAATGTTAAACAGTATAAACAGATATTGTGCTCATAATCCCTGCAATTAACTATAACTACTCTTTTTTAGGAAACACATTATGGGCTATTTATTTAGTATAGCTTTAGACAACCAGGTCATAAACCTGAGATTTGAGATTTGATCAGGAGCATGGTGGATATGCAAACATCTATGTGCATGATAAACAATAAAAATTGAATAATAATGAACTCATTCAAAATACAATTTAACTGTGAGTATTCACATTGTTGATTTATGTTAACTTGTGTTAAGTCAAAGGCTGTTACACCCAAACTTGCTGAAAGAAGTGGAAAGCAAGGGAATATGTTAAGAGTAAACTACCTAGATAATTATATAGTAAACCATCAATCTAGTTTAATTGTTTTGCACCAATATCAAATTACAGAATGGCATTACAATCAGCAACTTCATGTCGTTAAAAAAAAAGTGATAAATCTCAATATATGCATCTCCAACGGAGTCAGACAAGTCTACATAGAACAGAGGTTTTGCTCATTGACCTTGTCTTAGGACAGACCTAATCACATGCACAATAAAGTGTTTGAGGTAAGCAGATAATTATATCCACAGAGTCATGAATGGGTTTGGGTTGCCTTCCAAACAGCATGTTTCCTTACTGAATAAATTGTCTGCGCTTATGTCATTACTATTTAGGCATCCTGTTTAGACATTATTTAGAATGGAACGACTTTAAAGTCTGAGTGTGTATAGATATGGTATTCACAGCCATGATTAATCAATGCAGTGCCCATGGACTGAGCTCAAATGTTCTATCTATATAGGTTTTATCGATGGGAGATTTATTCTGATTGCCACAGCACGTTGGAAAATCAAGTGTAACATTCTCAAATTCAAAAAAACATTTTTCTGGAAAGCTACTTACTGGTTTTCTAAATAGTTTGGAACTATTAGACACCAAAATATAAAATATTACCAAATAACTTATTCGTGCATCTTAGTCTACCCAAATGAAACATCCCTATAAACTGACTGATGTATACGATAAAACTTACAACACTTACCAAACAATCACTTTAGAATATAGGACTATGAAGAAAGGTGTTTACTTAAGACCTCCTGTCACAGGTCATCACACGGTCTACATTACAAAACAACTGAAAGTTCATGCTGCCAACTTTGCAGGTACTAGGAGCTGAAAGTGCACTAACAGGTTAGTAAACTATTCCTATTTCATCATAATCACTAAGTAGTAACTTAACAAAAACAATTACAAAACTTTTACCAAACCTGGCAACATATAAAAATTTATATTTCCTTTAAAATATAAATGTTTAACACTACCCATTAAAATGTCTAAGACTGAATTTACTCTGTTCAAGCCTTTACACCACTTGAGTTGATTTCTTTATGCAGCCTAGGAAAGAAAATGGAAGAAATGTTTCACCTAATACTTTAAACAAACCGTTCAAGTGCTCTTTAGGTGTAAATATAGACAACAGTTGATCAAGTTACGCAGGTTCAGCTGTAATATGTTCTCTCTGCCATCTGTCTCAAACTAAACTTGCTTAAATTTACTTACACATCCACTCCTTTCAAAGAGAAGCTAAATGCCAGGCTCATGTCATATCAAATGCTAACATCTGCTCATCATAATCATGAGCAGGCAGGGGATATAAGATCACTAACACAATAATTATGCCAGTTTAATTTGTCAAAGCTAAACTTCTTTAGATCACCCATTTCCAAATTGTTTAACATTGCCAAGTGGACCAGCACTGACTTTTATACATTTAGATACATGTTTAAAAGTAGACTGTATTTATTATTGAGTTTAGCCATTAGACTGTTCTGGTCTTTTGAATTTAACCTTAGAATCCAAAAAGTGTCCCTATTAGCAAAATGAGCCTGAACACTTGCGGCCCTAAAAGACAATATTTCAATAACGATTATGAAAAAAATCTGTGGGATCCCGGTAAATTTACTTAAAGGCTTCCTGGACTGCACTGTGTTTAAGACGCTCTGCGTGATCTACAAACAGACAGGGTTCAAATGTCTCGTAATCGTGCGCTGAGAGCAAACCCCACATGGCCAGATCACTCCCCTAGGCTTACACATTTTAGAATTAGATAGTGCATTTATGGATGCGTTAGTGAACTAGCTGAAACATTGATCACGTTTTATACCCTTAAGTTAGCGTTATACTGACGACAAATATGAGTGAATAAACTGCTTACAGTCAAACCACAGCTCCCATGACATGCGCCTGGTGAGAAGGCCCGGCGCAAGAAAGCAGGCCAAGAACACCCCCCCCCCCCCCATTCGTTAGAGGCTTATTCTAACCCGTCAAATGCTAGTTTTTGGGTTCTGTTGTCTATATAAACGGAATAAATAAAAAATCAGTCCAAAGGCTTACTCGGTCATTGTTAAAGAAAAGAATGGGCGCGTTTCCACTTTCGGGTAGCTATCATGCTAACGCTGCAGAGTCACATATGTTTACATCCCTATTCCAAATTTTAAACTAACGTCTCGGGTTCAGTGGTAAACCCCGTAGTTTTTTTCACTCATGTTCATTAGTCATTTAAAAAATGCACAGTGTGTAAAAACGACAGTAGGCGTCTGTGTGGCTACATCACAAGACACGGGCCTTACAGCAAGTAACGCTTAGCTTTGTGGCTAGCTATTGCACTACTTCTCTGCACATGTATCATTTATACCTGAAGAAGAAATGGGGAACGACCGAGCGTTTTTCATGTGCTGCATCAGACACAACCTGGTGCAATACTTAGAACACATTATGAATTTAATATTTTCGAGACCTTAACGTACGGTTCAGGTGCAGACAGAAAGCTAGCCAACTACTGCTCACTAGTCAGCTTTGTCTTATCTGCTGGTTTGCGCACAATTAAAGAATACAATACAAATATTCTTCCCTTAAGAGAACATGAACTAGCCGCAAAGACATATTTACCTTTGCTGTGTTCAACTGGCCATAGGAAATCTTCCCTTCTTTTCCAGAAGGCTTGTTAAGCTCGCATTTACGGTGACGTATATTACTTAGCAAGCTACTACAGTAAACAAGTTAGGCTAACTGGAAAGCTAACTGGCTAACGAGCTCGTAGGCTGATAGAGGTAGTCAGCGATTTCCCAAAGCGGGCGGTTAAAAAGGAGGGAAAATGTAGACTTACCCTTAAAGTCTGCTTCTTAAATGTTAAGAAATTATCAAGTGTTCTGACACAGTGGGACAGTTTCTTTTCCGTGTGAGATTTGTTTCAGCAAATTGTTTTTCTTACTAAGCACGCCTTCCACGATAGCCCACTTTGTACCAGGGACAGTGTAAAATGGCTGTCTTTCCTGCATTTACCATTAATACTCCTAAAAGGGGAACGGGGTGGAGCCTTTATCAAAAGTAGCGTCACATTCAATCCTTTAGCAACGCATCTGCAAATTCGGGGATGATTTAACATCATTTCATTCATATTTTATTTAACTGACTCCAAACCAAAGGAACTGTTATACACCATAGAGTGTGCACTATATCAGGTTCCCCCGCACGCTACAATGGACCCTTTGGTCACGTGTTTTTACAATCAATAAAATTCAAAAAAGGCTCGTCGGTGACATGTAAGGAAACCACTCGGAGCATGTTAATTTAGCAAAAGCCCTCTTGACGTAACATCTGAAAAATATCGTGTTATACAATCATCATTCAATAAGGCAAACATTTTTCAGCATCCTAATGCATTAAAGGAGTTAAGAACACCTAAGCCAAAATGGATATGAAAAGTGAAATGTAATGTTAAAAAACATGGAACCTTTATATTATTCTTTTCTGAGTTGTTGATGCTGGTTTTTAATTGTGCTTTCTCGTTGTAAATGGTTCATTAATATGGTATATTCAAGAAGATTTATTGTCGTTTCATCATATAAAGCTGTTGCAATACACAATGAATGAAACAACGTTTCTAAAGGACCATGATGCTACATATAACACAGAGTCACACAAAACAGAACAACACACAGTCACATAACACACAACAGCACAACAAAGAGCTACGTACAACAGAGTGCAACAAGTACAGACAGTGCAGAACAGACAGTACATAAACGGACAGATACATACAGCATACATCATACAACATAGCGCCGACGGATGTGCAACAAATGGCAAATGTACTAAATAAAGATAGCAGCATTTAGTTAAACTAGCAGCAATTATTTAGCACAGTAA
>JAOUQX010000001.1:19623319-19635219 GCA_028566295.1 Liobagrus marginatus
TTGTCCGGAACGAATTAACGAAGTTTCTATTCATTCTTATGGGAAAACATGTATCGGTATACGAACGTTTCAGTGTATGAGTAAAGTCCCGGAACGGATTAAATGCGTAAACCGAGGTACCACTGTAAATTATAAAATGTTTGCATGTTTGTATTGAGCCATGTTGGCCAATCAGAAGCATGAAAAAAGGTTATATACAGGTTACGATAGGATAACAAAATAATGCACCAAGGAAAGGGAGAGACATATGCTAATTATTAATTATTTATTAGTATGCTTGCTGCTTAAACGCGCCGCAAGCTCTGATCTACTACGAGGGTGAGAGCGACTGCGAGCTCTCTGAGGATGACCTGTTGGATGTGTACCATCTGTGTCATAGCAGCGATGAAGACTCCTTGATCTCGTAGGCATGCCTCGACATTCCGCGAGTGGTGGACTGGGAGAGCTTGCTCGTGCCTTTCGAGCAGGGTGATGAGACGTAGTCACTTCAACGATCATCCCGAACTGCTACAGGAACTGGTGGCGCTGGTGTGACTGAGCCAGGGAGAGCGCGAGGCTGAGGCCTACATCGCGGAGTTCCTGGAGGTAGGGCCGCTCTCCGGGGTGCCTGAGGAGGATCTCGGCGCGCTTTTTTAGTTTGGTCTGAGCGAACCTGACCGAACCAAATTAGCGCCATGGAGGTAGGAGCGCACACACACCATGCTAATCTCTATTCTGAGATCTTCCAGGACGCGGAAGGCGGTTCCTGAGGATGAACTGAGACCCAGCGTCAGCCACGGATCCACTCCAGAAGCTCAGTCACGTGCTCCAGCTACCACAGAGACTCCGTTCCAGGTTCCAGTTCTGCCAGAGTTTTTACCACCTGCTCCAGCCAGCCCAGCGACCCTACCATCTCTAGCTGGCCCTCTCCACCTCTCCACGTGCCTGCACCCTGCTCCAGAGCACCCCCCAGAGGCCCCTGATGTCTGGGTCAGTCCCGAATTTCCTCCTCAGCCCCTGATCGGCCCTGCACTCTCTCCTGAGCCCCACATCGACCCCATACTCGCGCCCAAGTCCAGTATTGGCCCAGACCCGGCTCATGAGCCCAGTAGCGGCCCCGACCTTGCTCACGAGCCTAGTATCGGCCCCGACCCTAGTGTAGACATCTCCCTAGGCCCTGGAACTGCGCCTGAGCCTTGTCATGGCCCCAAACTCCCTCCTGAGCCGCAGATTGGCCCCGTAACCACGCTAGCACTTAGCACCGTCCCCGGCCCTGTTCATGAGCCCTGTATCGGCCCGTAGACATCCAAGAAATCCACATTGGCCCCGAACTCCCTCCTGAGCCGCAGATCGACCCCGTATCCACGCTAGCACCTACCATCGGCCCCGACCCAACTCAGGAGCTCATTACCGGCCCTTTAGCTACTCCCACTTACTGTATCGACCAAGCCTGCACCCCTGCCCAATCCCAGCCCCGATCACAGAGAAGTGGGAGTTCCTAGCCCCTGGAAGCTGCGCTTAAGGGGGGGGGGCTCTGTCACGGACATGGACTGCGGCCTGGTCGGCCGCCAGATGGCGTCACAGACACACAGACCTCATTGCACACACCCACATACCCGTAGCATAATCACGGCACGGGAGTTATAAGCCGGCACTGCTGCTTCTCCCGTTGCCGATCTTTGTTGGATCACCAGGCACATATATACGTACCACGTCCTGAGTGTGTTATTATGTACTTTGCCGCACTTCAAATAAAGGAAAGACTAAATGTTCTCCGCTGTGCCTGTGTCTGCTTCTCAAACACCACGACAAGTGTCACAATGGCAAACACAACTCCGGTGAAGTTATGGGGGTGGAGCTGGAATCTCTGACTTTACATGTGTAAAATATATAGCTCAAATTATTAGATATCAAGATCATTTAACTAGAAACAGAAAAAAGAAATGATTTGTGTGTGTGGACTGCTTATATAGGGAAATAATCAACTTAGGCATACAAACTAAAACTCACTTGCCATATCACTCTACCATTGTTTAACTTTAACAAACAAATAACACTGAATTTGACCTAACAAACATAATTTTACATTTTTATCCAGGTTTAAAATCTTGCTAGTATCAAACGTCTGAGGTGGAATTCCTTTTTTTTTTTTTTTTTATAGGAACTTCCACTAAAGGAAAGGAAACAAAAGACAATTGTATGTGCTGCCCTTGGAATTATTTATCACTCTGGGAACAAGATGTTATTCTTGGAAAAGGTGAAGCAACAAAGGGCACACATCTGTGTGACAAACCCCCGCCAAGCGGGAAAACAACATAAAAAAAAAAGAAGAAAAAAAAAAAAAGGGATTCAATGGAATGGGGGGAAAAAGAAAAGGGATGGAGAGAAACAGTGGCCTAGAGGTTGCAAGGTTAATATCCGTTCTTTATAGCCTGCTGAGGAGGAAGGTTTTCATCCATGTTTTCCACAGCTGAACCTCTGTTCCACATCACGTGGCTGGAGAAAACCATTGCACACTAGAGTTTGGGGGCAGGGGCCTTGGGGTTTAGGATGGTGACTTTAAATGACTTTAAATAATAAACAAACACAAAAGTGTGGTACAAGATCAGCTATTTTTTTCAACACATTTATATTCGGTGCACTTAGTTCTAATCCAACGAACTGGAATTGAAATATTCATTGATGGAGACTTTAAAGCACTCCTGTACGTCGCTCTAGATAAGGGCATCTTAAATGTAAATAAATAAAAAAAATTCGAGTTAATAGGTAAAGGGTAAATATGTTTACGCAGTGTAAAACCAAAAAAGAAAACAAGTGTGATCTGATGATCAGTTTCTAATTCAACTAAGACTTACCAACACACAAAAATACCCACAGATGAGCACCGTCGTTTGTATTGGCAAGTTTATTGAGGACCCAAGCTGAAACCTAACAATTCGGTACTATAAAGTAAGGTACAAGTTGTATAATATCAGTGTGTTAGATTCATGTAGAGAAGGGCCTTCGAAGGGGCCCGCAAAAAGTCATTCTGGGAAAAGAAGCAATAAGCATAACTTCAGAAAAGAAAAGAATTGCAGGAAAAAAACATTCCAGTTTGCATCATTGTATTATATAATAAAAAGCAACGTATGGAGAATACAGGTTCACTGGGCATCAACATTTTGGTTTTAGGAAATACTATAAGAATTTCAAGAAGATTCAACTGAAAAACTTTCTGAAAAAAAAAATACAATGTTTCTGTTGGGCTAATTATTTATATACATTACTAGCAATGTCTTTTGTACATAATGTGTTGCTGAATGATACTTTGTGCCCAGTTATAAGATATAATGCGTGTCTATGTGATATATGCACATCCTGTGTTTTTTCTCCACTTGTTGGTGATCCATTACAAGGCAGTAGGTAGTGAGTCAGTGGACACAAAGGTCTATCTTTAAAAATCTGAGAAGTAGTAGGAGTGTTTAGTTTGCCTTAAGGTAGTGTGCTGTTCTGGACTGTATTTCGACCTCATCTACAATAATGACCTTCACTTGCAATGTAATCATCAGCATGCAGGAGATAAAAATACTCTATTTCCTAGCTAAATAAAGTGATATCAAGAAACCAATAATTAAAGATATAAATAAAAGATTTTCTCTCTAATGTTAAAAAAGGTGCCGTGACCATAATAAAGCACAACTTGTGTTCAATCTTACTACCCACTTTTACTTTTGTACATCCAGAGCAATCAATCAAGTAAAGGTACTCCACTCCTCCAAAGGTTTAAAAAAAAAAAAAAAAAACGTGTTAGAAGTCATACACTTCCAGTTATTAACCGCAAAAAGCTAAAAAATTGTATTTTCCATGTTCTAAATAAATGTCGGAGCTAAAGATAATATTAATAAATGCACTACAGAAGTGTCTCCCAAGTTTACCATTCTACCTCAATTAACACATTTACCATACCTGAGTCAACACAGTAGCTAATTAGCTAATTACCAAAGCCTTTATAAGGCTAAATTTCTGACACAAATCTCAGTAGACCTGAATTTTAAATGCTCCTTATGTACACAATAAATCACAGAGTACAACTGTTAAAGCTGGAGTTTATACAAAATGTGACCAAAGGATCGCTATATTCAAACTTAAAACAATAAAAGAATAAATGCAAAAAGACAAGGTTCATGCATTACGGTAATGTATAAACCAATCAGATTTGTTACGAGATTGTTACGAATCAAACCAAAACGATCCTAAATGCTCCTGAAATAATAGGTATGTATTATTCTTATTGGAATCAAGCACTAGGATCAATTCACTAAAACAAACTGGTGTCTACACGGCATTTTAAGTTATCCACCAATATTCTATGAATGTAGTACAAAGATAATAATAAGTGATATATCTATGCACCCTGTTATTCCAGATTACATACAGTTTTGGAAAGTTGGGACGTTCCAACTTTGAATTGCAAGGCAATTAATAAAGCGGATCAATTTTGCACTTAAAGGTATCAATTGTGAAAAAACGCTTTTCATAAATCAGTGCGCAGCAAAACGTTTCCCATGAGGTGTGAAGTTCTTTTATACATCAAGCAGTTACTTAAGGTAAGTGTTTTTTTTAAAGGGCAAAATGTTACTTTATGATAATTACACAGGAGATGATCAGTGATGTTAAAAACATGTAACTGGAGAAAAAGCATTTAAATGATCAAAACAAAAAGAAGTCTGTGTGGACCCTTTGTGGACTTTTAAGAAGGCACTATGTGCAGTTCAGCTTCTTACTGCATTATTATTTTTTAACGATAGAAAAGTAACATATGCAAGGATTATAGTTAGTGCCGGCTCCTACCAACTGTGATTAGTTCAAAAAATAATAAGCTTCAGTCGTACCGTATAACATCACTCACTGTTTTAAACTAACCTCAAACCCAAGTTTGAATTGCAAAAATAGTAACAATTATTAAAGAAATGTGTGGCCATGTGTAATGTGCTGCGATGTTCCGTGCTATAAAACAAAAAGTGGATTTTAAGCCATTTTTAGTTATAAAAACACTATAATAATTATAGTGTTAAATTAATATGTTGCATTACTATGTACGTAGGAAACTCTAATATGCATCTATACAGAAAAAGATTGGGATAAAAATGTATTAAAGAATCGAATGTCATTCAGTTATACATTTTGATGCATTCCCTTATGTCATCTACAAACAGTCATTCTATCAAAGGTCAAACATCTCTGTGCTAAAAACCTTCCCTAAATCAAAAATATTTAGTTACAGCATTTAGTTACAGACCAGTGATTGCCTCAAACGATCATTTTCTATTAATAAAACTATTATCAGTCACTGTTTGCCAATGTAAAACCTTAAACTACCGCAGTTCAGCATCAGCACAATTTAAAAAAATAAAATAAAATAAAAAAAAGCTAAATTGGCAACTTCGTTAAACAAGGTAACGGTCATAATAATATAACATTACTATACCGTCATCACTTCATAACGTGCTGTGTACATTGTCAATCTGGAATGTTGAGATTAAATATTAAAGTGTGTGATTTGTCATTATATAAAAACATAGGATAAGCTTTAAAAATGAGTTTTATTTTTTTTACGCAGTTCATCGTTAACTTGGGCATCGATTTAATCGTGTCAAAAATTCTCACAAATGTCTGTTCTTTTTTGTGTGTGTGTGTGGGGGGGGTGATGTTAATTACAAATTAGAGTTAATATCTATATAAATAAATATATCTGATTTATATTGGCCATAACCCATGTGCCATTTTTGAAAATGTAACATTTTAAACTAATTATATAATTATTTCTAGTTTCAAAACTACTTTAACTTAAACATATATCTATTATAGAAAATACATAGCGGTATCACATGTTGGCGCATTATACAAAACATTAGTTTGAAGGATAACGTTTTGTCGTACACTGAGACCATCCGGAACATTCCAAGAGCAGAGAATTAGCGACAAAAATCAAATAAGCTGCATTTTGAAAAAAAAAAATACAATAATAATAATTTTTGAGTCTAATATAATAAGATAGGTAAACAAGTCAGAAGTTATAGTGATAAATTATATAAACACCTATATGTACTATTAAAAAGGTTATTACAAATAAACTAACTTAAATACAGTAATAATAAAGCAAGAAATATATGAAGGGAATAAAGAAGGCAATCATAGCTACAGTGCAACGGTTTCTCAGATGGAAACCCAGTAAGATACATTTACAGTACCAAAAGTTAGTAGAAGGAAACCTTTCCAGAAGAGAAGTAAAAAAAAAAAACCCCAATAAAAGAAGCAAAGCTAAAGCAGCTACTACAGGCTCAAAACATTATCAGTGCAGTGAGAGCTAAAGCCAGCACCTTACATCCTACACTCAGCCACTCAGTTTAGGTAAACAACGGTTGTAAATCTCTGAAATGTAAGAGCATTATCATAATTTCCTTATTGACACTAGCATTAGTTCTTAACATTACATCAAAATTGAAATTGTGAGCTGTGTGTGATCAGAGCTCACATCAGACTAGACTCGCCGTCCCATACCGTCTCGAGACACCTTTTAATAAACTCTCTATGTATCTAAATGTGTGTATCCTCACATTAACCAAGACAACTCCAGCCATCTCTATACACTCTTACACCGACACACTAATAAATGCTGATGGTGAAATGAATGCAAATGAAGTAAAACTGTAGATCTTTTCATATTGTGTGTGTGTGTGTGTGTGTGTGTGTACGTGTGTCTCTTAGCTCTAGGGTTGGGTAGAAGTTCCAGTAAATATCAAACCCATAATATAAAGCAGCCTTCCATTACGGGCTAGTCCATTCTTATTGCCTTTTTTTTTTTTTTTGGTTTGGCACAAGTTACCGCTCCACACTCCAAAGGGCTAAAGTGTGTTAAAGATCAGAGCTCAGACCGCTGTCTCCTGGTCCTCTCGTTGGATCATCTGATAGTGCTGCCGGTTCTCTAAATACGCCGCCAGATCAGTGTCCTTTGCTTTTTCTGCTCTGTGTTTCGGGGTATCACCCTGCAAATGCAAAAACACAACTCTAACTGGAGGGAAAGGCACACCGGAGTTACTTCGACTTCTTATTGCAAATAGACAGGAAACTTAGCATGCAAATTAATTTTTTTATTCTAAAACTTCAAATCTAACGTAGTCCTGATCCCAAAAACTTCAACAGTAAATCGCATGTTTGTTCAAATCTGTAAGAAATCGTGTTGGGAAGATTTAGAAAAACAGAATAATTGAAAATATATTTAATGAAATTCAAAGCAGGGCGAGAAGGCAGTTAGTTGCATGTAGTTATATGATTTTTTTTTAAAATACTTTGATATTATTTATATTCCTTGTAAATTCCTCATCCGGAAACTCTTTGGGAAACTTTATGATTATTTACACAGAGTGTTTTTATTTTGTTTTTAACTGTTAAAAACTTCAATCTTCATACCTGCCTAGTGATCCTCTGGTTTTGAGCACTTGTAAGTACTAGTCCCGAAATGAACCGATTTGCTTTGACACTAACTTGTTTTAGCACTGATGCTAGAATATCTCCGACTTACACGGGCGTTAGGCTAAGAGCCGCTACTCTGCTTATTTAAAAGATGTAATATACTATGTAGATGGTTTATACACACACACACACACACACACACACACACACACACACACACACACACACACACACACACACTAGTAAACGAGGGGGTTTGCATCATAAAGTCAAGCAGCTTATCAATAGCCACACAAAAACATGGACGCATTAAGAAAAAAAAACATTCTCTGGCATGACATTAATTACTTTAGTGCCTCCAGATCTATATTATATTTGTTAGGACAAAGAAATATTTAGCATCAATGCTAAATACAGCTGGGTGGAACACAACGGCACAAAAAAAACTATAGAAACCCCATCTGTTATTGACATGGTTTATCAGAGAGCCCAGGCGTGTGCTGCGACATGCAGAAAGACGTTTCTGGCACCAGACTGGTGCACGCGGCATTGCACTGTTTAACAGTGGAAAACGGTGCGACAAGAATTGCTACTGAAGAATGTCCTGACTTAGAATCTGGAGGAAATGGATCAAGAACTGTACCGCATCCAAAAACATTTCTTCATTAAATGACTCACAATAACGTTTGTGCCAGAACCACTGACTTGTCGTTTATTACTGCCATCGATACACAGATATGCTAAAGGTAAGCGAGCGTGGCGTTTTCTACCTTTTCAAAGCACAGCCCACGTTTTATTACTACTTGTGACAGATGACGCTCTTTTTGCGCACATAATCAGAAACACTACTGATTTTTAATAGTCGAAAATACACAAAGCTCCCTCTTTCTCTACTTATCACTTTTATAAGTAACGGCTCCGGAATAACAGGTAACACACAATGGGGAAATGTTCACATTGAGAGAAAAAAAAAAACTCAGAAGAGCTTCCATTTAGAAGTAAGAATGAGGAGCATTATAATTATGTCAGTTAAAAGTGCGCTTCGCAAGTTTGTGAAGAATACGAACGTTGTTCTGACAACTGTTTTATTGTGTTTTTAAAAAATACCAGTACCGGAGAAATTCTTAACATCACAAAGGATAAAACAATACAGCCGACAGACACACAGCAGCCAGATAAACAGAACACGAGGAACATAGATTATCCACAAGCACAAGTATGGATAAGGAAGGGAAGAGAAAACAAGTGTGTGGGGGAAAAAAAAAAAGGCAGAGGCAGTTAGGAAAAAAAGAATTACGGTACCAGTGGGTTAGAAGGAGACACACAGTCACTTGTGCGCGCGCGCGCACACACACACACACACACACACACACACACACACACGCGAGCAAATGAAAGAGATGGTTATGATTTGGGTTTAGGAAACTGATATCATAATGAGTACATTTGTGTTTGAACTATTGGTGTTAGTGGGGTTTTAAGGGATTTGAGGGTGCTGGTGAAGGAGCCAGTGAGGCAGATTACATATTTGCCCCAGGGAAAGTACTGGTTAGGAGCAGACAAAGAAATAACTCGTCTATTATGTAGAGGTTTAAAGCAGATGCTGATTCAGAGGTCTTGAAAGCTGATTAAGGCAGCATGAAAAGAAAAAGTGAAAAAGTGGCCACCAGTTGAAGCCTGTCAGCTTGGAAACAGCATTGAAATTACAGAGCAGCTTTTCCAGCGGCCTTTGTGCCAAACCCATGACGCACTTCGGAAAGTTTTAGGTGATGATTAGAAAATCACTTCCATCCTAACCTCTATGATGGATCTGCTTAGCAGTGCATACAGTAGATCAGTGGAAAATCTGGACACAGCACTAGCTTTTTTTTTTTTTTTTTTCTTTCTGTGTAGGGATCTCCCTGCCTTTATTACCGGAATGGCTTGTTAGTTTCGCACGGGCTTTAATCATAAATAAGATGCATGTTTTTTTCTCACCTGTAAGTCTGTTTTCATAAGAGAAGCCCCTGCCTCCACTAAGTAATGACAGATTGTCCTCTGGCACAATGAGGCAGCTATGTGCAACACTGTCTCGCCACTGCAAGTAACAACAGTAGAAAATAGTCAGAAAGATCACTGCGGAAGAGAAAAGTAAGACGTGCGCTAACAACGAATGATGATTACGACAGCCAGAGGCTACAATCCAACTGGTAAACGTTATCGTTATCCATTATCTTAAAATGAAAATAGGTAGAGATGAACTAAATCACCAAGCATAAGTGAACGAAGAAATAGTAGTGTTGCTTACTTTTCTGTCTCGGTCACATCCAATATATCAATGGGTGCTGCTTGAGGGAACACAAGAGACAAAATAAGGTCTATTTCGGGAGTTCAGGAGAGAAAACAATCAAGAAAGACTTTAATAATGCTTTTCTATTACTATTTAGCAACTAGCCTCTTTTTTTTAATGTTTAATGCATAGAGTAATAAATTGTACACGTTCTGTTACTAAAATATCTGTTTATTTCTATGCAGGGTGCCAATAACTTTCAGATGGAATGTATCAGTTGCCTTGTACGATCAACAATATCATAAATACTTTACTCTGTAGCACTGTGCAATATACAAGAGATGTCGGGTAGTGATACAGTATGACCCAAAGATCACTACAGACACATTTGTCTTGGCTACAATACATTCAATGGAAGTCTAACAAAACCTTATTACTAACAAAGTGCCAGCAAACCAAAGTGCTTTATAATATCTTAATGATTCTTCACAGCACGCACTCTCATGTGTTATTCCTTACATAAGTCCTGAATGTTCTTCAGATGGTTGGCGTTGTATCATTGGGGTCATGTGAAAGCAGAAGCTGTATGAATTTTGTAAACCCAAATGTGGTGATGTAACACGACTTCCTGTAAAATAGGTATGGAATGTTGTGTGAAAGCTGGCACGGTGGCAGAGCGGTTAGCACTCCTGCTACAGAGCTAAAAGGTCATGGGTTCGATTCCTGCCCAGGGTCTTGCTGTGTGGAGTTTACATGTTCTTGTGCGGGTTTTCTCTGGGTACTCTGGTTTCCTCCCGCCTCCAAACACATGCATAGGTGAATATGTTACTCTAAATTGAGTGTCCATATGAGTGAGTGTGAATGGTGTGAATGCGAGAGAGAGCGCTCACCGTTATCAATGATGTATCTGACAATTTCTTTACTGGCCACATTCACTGCATGGTGGAGTAACGTACGACCTGCTGAGTCCTGCACACACAGGTCTGCTCCCTGCTTATGAAGCTCCTTTAGCTAAAGAGACAGAGAAAAACACGCCCAGACACACACAAACACACACTTACTTATACTACTAGCTTTGTAGAAGTTTTACATTTCATTATTACTGCAGTTAATACTGCTGTGTCTTTTGTATTAAAAAAAAGCTTTTTAAACACACCTTCACTCACACTGGATCATCATAAACACATGGATATGCTCTACAGTTGTGCATTGTAGAGGTTCATATTTATTCACTAAGGTACAAATATTGCAAAAGCACATCTGTTCACATCTATGTTCTCAGCTATTTACCCTGTTCTACATATATAAGCGCACAGATGTTTACGATTGTCTGCCTGGTAAGTGAAAAATGAATGGCATCCCATCTACCCAGTTATGTTATTTCTCTATTCCGAGCAACAGAATGTATGAAATATGGTACGTATTTATGTTGTGCCACTTAGGGAGTCCATGTAGGTTTGGGGGTTTTATCCTTTGGTATATTCATAGGGGGTTAGTGGTAGTATAGCGGTTAAGGTGTTGAACTGCTTCTCGGAAGCTTGTGGGTTCAATTCCCAGTACTACTCAACTCTCAACTGCTCAGTTGGTTAAATATGATAAATCTAAGTCGTTCTAGATAAGGTCGTTTTGCTAAATGCTGTTAATGATTTCTTGTGTGGGCTAGTAAATCTCACAGTAAGGAAGTCTTAACTTAAATTTGCATTTATTTGCATTATTTGTAACAAATAAGATTGCTTGTTAACTTTGTTTATCTTATAATTCTGGAGTTTACAACATCACACCAATAAAATTAATATCCAAGAAGCCAACTTACAGTGTGAAGTAGAGCCTAAGGGGATAGCAGATATGTTTAAAATTAACAAAGCATGCAGGATGATTAATGTGTCAGCCAGAACACGCGGCTAAGCTACAGTAATGAATAAGCCTTTGAACTCCTTACTGTGGGGATTACAGATACAAGATCAGCTCTGTGTTTGCGTGTGTGTGTTTATTTATTGTTGACACTTCAACTAGACAAATGGTTAAAAAACTTTTTATTGAGAATATCCTTATTTGCATCCCTCCCCCACCTCCATCCATCCCTCCCTCCCTCCATCCCACCATCCATCCCACCATCCATCCCACCATCCATCCATCCATCCATCCCACCATCCAGCCCTCCATCCATCCATCCATCCCTCCCACCCGCCCACCCCCCCAC
>JAOUQX010000001.1:19769234-19779736 GCA_028566295.1 Liobagrus marginatus
TAGGCTTAAATAGGTTGTGACCCGGAAGTGAGGCGCTGCGGTCGCAGCGTGAACCGGAAGTGAACAGTCTAGAACTCTGGCGACGGATTTCAGAGGAGGCCGCTGTTACGGTCGTATCCCGAAATTTTGTTCGTAAACAGGGGCAAAGTTTTTGGACGAGCTGCGATTCGTAACCTGAATTTTACGTATGCCGGGGCGTTCGTAACCAGAGGTTCCACTGTATATGATTCAGTTCAACAGAACAAACAAATTACGGTTACTTGTGTGATTTGTGTTTATATTTTCCTTTTATTTTTGCTAAGAATGGTGTAAATGCTAAACTATATACGATCAGAGGATCAACCGGTAAATATCTCATATGTTGTAAACGGTTCGTCATTTGGACGTGAAGCTGACTGCATACATTTCATTTCCTATAGTTCCCACTCACCCACCCGTCTAGAAATCCATAAACTTCTCCATATTGCCGATCTGATGAATATCGTTTCTCTCGGTGCATGTTGTAGTATTTAAGATGTTAGCATGAACGATAGGGGTTTTGGGTTAGGGTCAGAGGGTTCTGTCTGTAAGGACTTACTAAATACATGCCTTTCAAATTTAGCCGTGTGTGTGTGTGTGTGTGTGTGTGTGTGTGTGTGTGTGTGTGTGTGTGTGTGTGTGTGTGTGTGACTCATATCTGCCCTTCATCTTTGCAGGCTCCCCCACACTGCCAGTTGGATGGTGTTCAAGACAGCAGTCGCTGTGAAGGTATACAACACGATACACTCTGCTTTGGGGGAAAATCAAGTTCAGATGACAGATATAATCGTTTATGTGTTAAAATATGCTCAAGCTAAAGCCCAGTGTTTCGGTGCATGTGTGTGTGTGTGTGTGCTCAGGATGGTTTTTTTAATTATTATTTTGGTCCTGGCAATTCACAAAAACAAACAAATGTGTACAGATAACCCTTTTTTATTCATTGTAAATTAAAAAAATTATTTAAAGTATTTACATATACTGTAAATGTTAAAAGTCTACACGCCCCTGCTAAAATGACAGGTGTTTGTAATTGGATACATTCAAGTTAAGACCTTTACCTACTTTAACATCTTACCTTAATTCAATAATAAAGTTGCTTTTTGGGGAAAAGGAAAAACAACAAAAGTTACCCTAAAATTTGCATACCTCTACACTAATAATGAAGCAGATTTGGACACTTTATTACACTTACTCAGTGTTTTTGGCTAAGAGTCTATCAGCATGCCACATTGTACTGTATATTATCAAAAAAATTCAAACTAATATTCGAAAACATTTCAGACCCATCAAATTGTCAGTTTGTCTCCTATGCACAGCCAGCTGCATGTCACCCCACAGATATTTAATTGGATTGAGGACTAGGCTTAGGTTGGGCCTTCCAACCATACATTTGATATACATTATGTTTATGTACAGCTGGTCTTTGCAGTTATTCTTCCACTGATTCTCTCCACCTTAAAAAATGCCCAATTATGCTAAAGAAAAGCTGCCCTAACATGCTGCACCAGGGGCAAGCTGTTCTAATGTGCTTTGTTTACACTGAGCATGCCTTTTGTTTTCAGATGATTCTTTTTATGAGAAAGCTTATGTCTAGTCACATCATAGCCCAAAAATATGAAGAGTTTGTAAGCCTGTTGTCACGTACAGAGAATAATCAGTGCTTATATAGAAATTCTTTCCTTCCTTCCTTTAATGTTGTCGTCTGTCTCTTGGCAGCCCCCCAGTAAGATTTTGGCTTGTGCTTTTGCACCTTTCTGGGGTGATTTCTGGGATGTCTTTGGTAACATCACTGTGGTGTTCCATTTTGCCTGTTTGTTGCTGATGACTGGTTTAGCATATTGTAAGGTTAATCAGAATAATGGCATTGATGATTGCGGTGTGATGGTGACTTTAAATGTGATTGATTTAATCCACATCCCCAATTATAAAAGGGTGTGCACACTTGTGCGATCACTATCTCTCACTGTCTGTCACTGTTCTCCTAGGCTGAGGGAGGTGTGGAATTCGGGCAGAAGGGCTTGATGATGGAGCTCCAGAGTTTACAAGAGGCTCTGAAAGTGGAGATCCAGATTCATCAGGTAATAAGATCCTGCTGCTGAAAATCCTGTGTGACTCCTGTGTAACATGGGAAAACACGTATGTGTTATAAACACAAAGAAACTGGGTGCATATAATGTGAAGGTTGGGGAAAATACACAGATGTTAATGTAGGGCCCTAGAGATTGCATTGTAGTTTTGTTTTTGGACAGAAGAGATTCGGGCAGAACTGCTTAATAATGAAGTTATACGAATTAGTCTGTCACAATGAGTCGAAACATTATTATCCACATCAATACCTGTATCCTAGTAATTCTGTTAGCATTTATGATGTATGGCTAGTTCCCGGATAATCCCACTCTCTTACATCTCTGTAAATTGTGCATGACTCTCAGGCATACAGTAATGTTGGCATTCACAATTCCATAGTAAACATCACATGACTGCTCATAGTGGAGGGCCACAATAGTTAATATACCTTTGTATTAAAGAAGTCATTTTCGCTTTGCCCTCAGCACTGAAGTGTGTAGACTGGAGGAGAATTGAAGGCTTTAGGAGATTATTAGAGACATGGCCAGAGCCGGCTCTTAACTGGAGCTAGCGTACAAAGCACATAAGCGCAGTGACAGCATCGCAGAAACGCTTAAATGACTTATTTACCATCTCTGAGCTGTTCTAAAAAAAAAAAAAACCCTTCGTGGCCCATCTGAGTTGCTTATGGGCCATTTAATAAAGTAAAATGTAATAGGGCATTTAATAGGAGGGATGTTTAAATGATCCCAAATCTATCGTTAGCGATATGTGTTACCTAGAAAAACATACAGACAAGCACTTCTTTTATTACTCAGCATGTTTACTTTAAATCATGGCACACCAATATGAACTCCAGCATAGATGTAGAAGAGAGCGGAGACATTGAACTCAGAATTCCAAAATGCAGTGGCGCTGTGAGTCAGGGGAATGCTCAGTGACATATAAAGCATGGATGGGGAATAGATAACACGGTAATGAAAGAGACACTTAGGGTTTGTGTACTAAAAGTGAGATTGCATGTGAGTAGTCTTATAAACACTTATCTTTACTGCTGTTTTACTGGCCATACAGCGCATGATGTGGGTTCTACATATTTACTATGTAGTAAACAGGAACCATGCGGTATTTTAAACATTCTGACATTCTGATTATGATTTCTGTCGAAAAGGTGAATATTTTTATTGAAATATATGCTTTAATTATTCTTTGTTTATTGTGTTTATGTTTTGCTTGCTAATAATAATAATCATTAATTATATTTGTCCTATCCCCCCCCCAACATTGTTTGTATTAATACAGACAATATTTATGTAAATAAACAATTTATGGTTTGAACAAAAAGCATATATTCCTCTGATCCTGTTCTTTAACATGGAGTACAGTTGTAAGAAGTCTGGAGTTGTTCCTCAGGTGCAGTACCACTCTTTGCCTGTAAGTGTCGCTGTGTGAACAGCTTGAACTGCACTCCGCCTGGCTAAACAAGTACATGAAGTGCTCTGAATGATGTTCTGACTATTCTCTTTATTTGCTTATCTGTGTGTGTGTGTGTGTGTGTGTGTGTGTGTGTGTGTGTGTGTGTGTGTGTGTGTGTGTGTGTGTGTGTGTCCCTCTCTCTAACACACATATTCCCATACTTATTCTTTGTCTCCATGTCATTATTTCTGCAGAAGCTAGTTGCACAGATGAAGCAAGATCCACAGGTAAGAGCTGAAGCAGTGTATAAATACAGCTTATTCATAAATATGTAGAGACAAACAAATATGATTTCGCAAAGGGAGTGTAAGTGATTATGTGGGTGTTTCTTTTGTGTTTAGAATGCTGAGCTGAAGCTACAGCTGCATGACCTTCAGGCCAAGATCACAGTGCTGAGCGAGCGACAGGTAAGAGAGAAAAGACATCAGAATGTGTAAAAGAGAGAGAGACAGCTGGGACTGGAGTAGTTAAAGACTCTGACACTGGCTTATTTGTGAGTGGCTGTATTTTTTAGTGCTATTTTTCAGTGTTCTGTCTAATTCCAGTAAAGCAGCGCAAACTGTTTGAAAGCAGAATAACTGCCTCTCGTGCATTAGATATAACCTCAATATTCACAGAAGCTCTTGAGTAAAAACTAGACGCGTCTTTGCTAATTTGCTACGCTTTTCTATGGTGGAACTACGACTTAACCCCTTAAGGGTTATTCTCTGAGCACAGGCCATCCATCCATTATCTTTAACCTCATAAGATCTACACTGCATGAAGATTCCTAGTCGATTATTGACTGGGATAACACCTGAAGCAGACCTTTACATGCATTTTTTTCCCACATATAGTACATGATCGTATATAAGGTAAAGAAATAAAATGAAATTTTCTAGTGTGTGTGTGTGTGTGTGTGTGCATGGTGACCTCGAATGCAGCCATTCATGGTATATTCCCTCATGAATGGCAGCGTTGCATCGAGCGATTTATACATCTCCTCGATCATAGCTGAATAAATGTATAACGCAGTTCCACCTCGACACACATTATGATGGACCTGTTTTTAAATAAACATCATTAATGTTACTTATATCCATATGCATCCATATTATAAATAACCGTGGCATTTGTAGAAACATTTTCATTTGTTTTCATTTGGTTCATGGTTTCGGAGCCAGCGTTTCATTTAGTGTAATTGTGTTGCTCTGGGTGCATTTTAGAAAGTGAGACATTGTTTTCAGAAATGTGTGTAAGCATTTGGGAGAAACTGTGAACACACACATTGGCATCTGGCCTAGTCAGTTATTCCTGTCTTAATGTTCACTAAGCGCATTTGTTGGGATCTTTGCTAAATCCAAAACAACAAAGTGGAAGCTAGCACTTGTGCGGATGTAGATTTTGTGGCTGCAGAGCCATTTGAGTGGGTGAAGGTGAATAAAAAGATAGTTAGGCAACCGAGGGGAAGTGAGAGAGAAATCTTTCTCTGCAGCGTGTCTGACGAGCTGTATAGTCACACAGTGTGAAATCTCCTAGAGAAAACACTTTCCACCTGTCGCTTATTGATCTGCCTCATTCTTCCTGCCTCTCCTGCTTTCACTCGCGCTCTCGCTCTGTTCACTCATGCTGAGAATTCTTTTCAACACCACCAGTTATTGGTGCAAGGGACGCCTTGTAGATCCTCATTTAGAAAGACATAAATGAGGTTGTGACCCTGCCTGAACTTTGTTACTTCTTTTCTTGATGCTTTCTCTATTGTGTAGATTGAACCGGTATTTGTGTGGGGGTCTTCCTGTGTCTCTGTGTGTTTGCTGTATATATGTATATATGAGTATTCAACCCAAGGAAATATGTCTAATGATTTAATGTAATGGATTTAGTTGGGTTCATCTTCACAATGCTAATGATACATATGTGAAGTGGACTGTTCTGCAGTTAAGTACCTATTTGTCCTTATTGTTTGATTTGTTCTTGTTTTTTTTTCCTTCAGCAGTTGTACATATGAAGTACAACAACGTGATTATGGATATTAGACTATTCCACTATGTAGCAAGGGAGAGAGTCTTTGTTTCTTAGCAACAGGTCCATGAGTTTCTTAAAACCAGTCACCAGTCAGGCTTACTGTTTACATTTCTTTAAAAAAAAAAGTCCTAAAGAGTGTGTGTGTGTGTGTGTGTGGCTCATATTCAACAGAAAGTGCTGAGCGTAATGAATAACAAAACAGTGAGCATAGTGCGAAAGCGGTTTGGACTTAACGCACATAGGATTCATAATATTATTTTTCATTCCCATTGTAAAGGAGGGTTGGGGGTGTTAAACGTTATGTGGGTTTATTCCAGATTTTGGATTTCCAGTCTTCTGAACATGCTGAATAATGATGACAAAGATGTTTGGAAGCTGGCTAGATCCTCCCTGTTCTGTGGTTTCAAAAGAAAACCCAGCTGGAAGCTTGACACTCACTCAGCTGGTTTTGGTGTTTGGTCAGACTGCCCGGACCTAAATGACCTCTGTGTTCGAACTGGAGTATGAGGACCTCAGAGGACATATTAATGACCCCCTGACCTACGTCAGAGCAACAGCCACATACGGTGGTCATAGCCACCTGTTAACATCCATAGTTGCCCGGCGAACTTCATGAAAACCAGGTACTGGGCTGGACTGAAACTTCAGGGAAACTTGTATGATTTCCATTTGCTGATCACTTTGTTTTTTATTCATTTCTTAAGAATGCAGCACTCAGCTCGGGTACCTCATTGTTTGCATCACACCACACAACAGATTATTGAAACATTGCCGCATATCTTGAATGTCTGTCATGCTTACAAGGGAATGTACATAGCACACCATGACAGAACAGTGGATCTTCTAGCGAAAGACATCAGATTATTTCTCACCTTCAGTAAGAATGCATAAACATTTATGTGTAGAATCATCCATGTTCCATTATTGCGATAGTAACTCTTTTTGCTAATACACCAGATTTTCATTTTGGAGGTTGCTTGCACCTTTGACTCTAATATGGAAGAAGCCTTTATGACTAAGTAGTTAAATACCAACCACTCCTAAGCACCGTCTCAGATGGAGTTCAACTACTTGTTTTCATACTTGCATACATACAGCTTAGAACACACACAGGCTGGTAGTAAGAGGGTTTAAACAGCTTGGGATGCCCAAAAAAGGGCAAAGCGACTAGCAAAGTACTGTGCTCTGTCTGTCGCTGAAAGAGGAATGCATGCAGGAGCCTTAAATCAAGTCAGGATGCAGTACAGAGGGTTTGGTCTATATTATTTTAAAGTCTAGTTGTGGTATTGTATAATATAGAATAGTATATATGGTATAGTATAGTATAATAACGTACAGTATGGTATTGTACAGTAAGGTACAATATAGTGTTGTATAATATAGCATAGTACAGTATAATATATAGCATAGTACAGTATAATATATTATGGTACATTATAGTCTAATATAGTACAGTATGGCTATGGCATAGTATAGTACAGTATTATAGAGTATAGTATAGGATGGTATAGTATAATAGTATGTTATAGTACTGTATAGTACAGTATTGTATAGTATAAGATGGTATAGTATAATATAGTACAGTATGGCTATGGTATAATACAGTATAGTAAAGTATTGTAGAGTATAGTATAATATTGTACAGTATGGCATAGTGAAGTATAGTACAGTATGGTATATTATAGCATAGTACAGTATGGCATAGTGTAGTATTGTATGGTATAGTGTAGTATAGTACAGTATGGTATATTATAGCATAGTACAGTATGGCATAGTGTAGTATAGTACAGTGTGGTAGAGTATTGTGGGGTATATTATAATATAGTCCAGGACCGTATAGTGCAATATAGTAAAGTATAGTATAGTATATTATAGTATGGTATAGTGAAGTATGGTATAGCATTCAGGTGCACATTGACTAACCCTTTGATTAAACAAACATTTTTAATCTATATATTAATACGGTGGCGTGACAATAATTATCACTAAGAAGAATGGCGTGAGATTAAGGCTACTGACATTTAGAATGAATTGTATCTTATTAAGACAAAACATGCATCTCTAAAGTATTGCGCCTTCTATTTTGCGCCTCTGTGAAATCTCTTTCGCTGGATTCTTTTCTATGTGTGTCAATTTCTGTGTAGGCCTGAATATTGTCTGTTTATTTGAAGTGAATCAATAAAATAGCAGCTGCTTCAGTGCTTCAGCTGTGTTTCAGGTATTGGACTGAGAAGTGTGTGACATCTGTTCTGCTTCGATTGAGGTTTTTAAAGCCTCAGCTACAGATGCACATGACTGCAGATAAGCTGTATGTGGTTTCATCAAACTCACTGGCCTGGATATAGACAAAAATCAAGTTGGTTTTGTGGTGTGTGTGTGTGTGTGTGTGTGTGTGTGTGTGTTTATCCTTTAAAAACAGAAATTCGAATGGATAAATCCCAAAAAGAGAGTGATGCTGTGCACCCACACACACTTCCTTCTGTTGTGAGTTCTAAGTCTAAGTGTTGTGTTCTGTCTAAGTTTGGGTTAATTGAAATGAAAGATCGAATGCTTTGTGAATCAGCTTGTGAGAGCCTGATCAGCACTTCCATGCTGTTCCTAATGACTAGATGTGCAGTAGTGCTGAGAGAGAGAAATGTGGGGTGCATGTGTGTGTGTGTGTGAGGAAGCAGGCAATGTGAGTGGAATTTTAATCAGAGGCTCAGAGCCGGTTAAATACCAGCACACAGAGAGTGACAGCAAGCAGAAAGCTCCTCACAGCTACTTTCATTCGGTGTGTGTGTGTGTGTGTGTGTGTGTGTGGGTCAGGCATTAATGCTACCAAAAAATAAATAAAATGGCATTAAGCAGAATTAAAGAAGGTAGCCGAAGAAGAGAGATCTATTGCCGTTCTTCTTCTTCACTTTTTCACACTGCGTATGTATGACTAAGTTCTAAAGCTTTCCTGGCATACAAATTCATAGCTCGTTGTTTACACACACGCACACGCGGCACACACATATATTTTCACGGCATAATGAACATCTTCAAAGCTCCTTGTTGACTTGTACTCACATACAAATGGAACTGCATGGCCAAATCTTTGTGGACAACTGCCCATCAAAGCTATGTGTGCTGTTATAACATCCCATTGCAGATTATATTGATCTCCATCATTCTGGGAGGCTTTATTGAGGAGTGTAGCTGTGGAGATTTGTGATTATTCAGCAGTATTAGTAAGATCAGGCACTAGTGGCCTGGGGGTTCAGTCAAGGTTTCAGTTCTTAGTCCAGTGAAAGAATATATGATATACATGATAGCCAATTGTGTGCTTCTACCTTTGTGGTAACAGAACCAGATATGGGCGTGATGGTCAGATCACACAGCGTCTGGTTATTTTGTGTCTATGGATACTTTTGAAACCACATGGTAGCCTTTGCATGATAAAGCAACAGTATATCAAATTAATCAGCCCTGACTGATGGGTCAGGTTAGTATTTGGGTAAGTCTGGAATAAAATTAAACCTTGGGCCAAACTAAACTTGTACCAGGATGGCTAACGTGATTGGATATTAGGTTGTAAATGAAAAGTCTGGAAGTATGTGAATGGCAAAATATGTCACATGTGCATTTTTAAGGCAGTGGTAGCTAAAATGGTTAAGAATATGGGTATGTGAAGAAAAGAATTGCATGCTGCAGGAATGTATATGTGACTAATAAAGCACGAGAGGCATTTAACCAACACAAACGCAAAATTACTAATAACAAAATGTTGCCATGTAGGAGCCACACTAAATCATTTTAGCAGCTTGATGTTAGCCTAAGAATCAAACATTGAACAAACTGAGCTGTATATCCAAGTATACTGACGAGTAAAACTACCACTACTCCAGCTGAGAAATGAAGCTAAACTGTGAAACTCTGGTCAAAATCAATATAAAGAACATCCCTTAAAACCATGCCGGACCTCCGCCACGATTCTTCTTTGATAGTGTACGCACTCATGCTTGGGTTCTCAGTTGTTTAGGAAGTAAAGTAACCTGTGTGTTAGGGTGTGTTTTAGGCAATAACAACATCATTTGTTTCCATGAACGCTGCGGGGCACAAAAGAGCTGAGCTTTTCTGCTGTGCAAAATAGCACCAAAATAATAAATTAAAATGATATACGTTGAATTGTGATGTGTTTCCATGCATCTGTGATGGAGGTACGTTAAACTCTACTGCGCCAGTGTTTGGTAGAATCCAATGAGTGTAAATCCACTGGCAGAGTCAGGAATGATCACACTTGGGTTTAGACTGTACTAATGGTGTCTAATGTAAAAAACCCACATTAGAAAAAGCATAAGCTGATAAATTGTGTAAACTGGGGCTGCTATGTAAATATGGCACAACTGGCTGGCTCTAAGGGAGAACAAAGCATCTTGCATACATCTTGAAAACACCCTTGAGAAAGAAAGAGAACGCAAAAGAGGTCTTCAGGACTTCAGACATCAGATTTACTTTAAAACCATTAATTCTCATATTCGCATGCTGGTGGACAAAACCTCAGTGAAGCCATACACCAGTTCCTGTTCAGTGATCAGTAATCTTTTAGAAATGCAGCATTTTGCTTTTAAGGAGGTAACCATCAGGAAGTGTGCGTATCTTTTCCTTTTCCCTATGCCTTTAAACCTAAAACTGTAGATTCTCATGATTTTTGGGAACAAAACATGTTTTTTTTTTTTTTTAATCCTATTTCTGGATCCTTGTGAATCTGACAAGGACTTCCAACAAATTACTCAAAAATCAACTGAACACTGATCTGCTCAGCTCAATATTCTACAGTTTAGTTTTTCATTTAATTCATCAATTATTATTTAATTCGTTTAAATCATCAGTTCAAAGAGTTGTTTTAACATCACATCAAATCTGAAGTCACCAGACTTACATGTATTTTAAACTACTTCTAAGTGACTTTG
>JAOUQX010000001.1:19809026-19819569 GCA_028566295.1 Liobagrus marginatus
CCATCCATCCATCCATCCATCCTGTCATCCATCCATCCATCATATCATCCATCCTCCCATCCATCCATCCATCCATCATATCATCCACCCATCCATCCATCCATCCATCCTGTCATCCATCCATCCATCATATCATCCATCCTCCCATCCATCCATCCATCCATCCATCCATCCATCCTGTCATCCATCCATCACATCATCCATCCATCCATCCATCATATCATCCATCCATCATTTTTTATTTAATGTCAATATGGTTTCCTTTTTCTTTTTTGGCAACACATCACATTTTCCTTTAAAGTTGTTTATGTTTAAACTGTTAATATATAATAAAAAAAAGTCCTTCTTTTGTTTACACACCTCAGGTCTCTGGCCAAAGCCTGTCCCTCTTCTGTCCTAACAGCACGTCCATTCTCCATGTCACTCTTATTTGCCACTATCACTGTGGGGATTCCTAAGCAATGGACACACACACGCGCGCGCACACGCACGCACACACGCACGCACGCACACACACACGCACGCACCAGTTTACAGCCCATTGCACTGTTAAATCAGAGCAGGCCATCATAAAAAGTAATAGTAGATAGAAAGTGTATTTATGGTGTTGTAAAAGAAGGACAACACACACACACACACACACACACACACACACACACGCACAATGTGCAACGCACACAGCATTGTCACTGACAGTCGAATGTTTACCCCACACAATAAGGGTAACCTAGATATTTACTGCTGGTCTCGAGCTTCATCTTAACTTGGAATTATTTACCCTCGGAAAAATGCCTCAGATGTCACGAACAAAGTCGGCGTGAAGCTGATCTGAGGTCAGTCTTACCGAGGCTCTGCCTGATGTGATCGATGAGCCTCTTGAGGCGTGCGACAGCTTCGAAGCTGCTGCGGTCTGTCACAGAGTAGACAATGAGAAAGCCATCGGCCCATTTAATAGAGCTCTCGAGAGGGGTGGCGTCGGGTCCAACACACTCCTGAGCAGACACACGAACACACACAGTGACAGTGAGCTTATTGATGATGAAGTGTGAGATCTGACACCAGGCTGGTGGCACATGGAGCTGATCAAGTCCAGGTGCTGGAGGACTTAGAGCTTTACTCCTGCTTCATTCCAAACAGTGATACAGTAATGGCTAGGGTTAGGGCTAGGGTTAGGGTTAAGGTTAGGGTTAGGGTTGGGGTTAGGATTGGGGTTGGGGTTGGGGTTGGGGTTAGGGTTAGGGTGTGATCCTCCGTCTTCATTTAGCAATCTATAAACACAATGCGCTCCAGTGGAACACCGATGTTTAGTAAAGGCGCAGGGCTGAAAGGACTGGAATGATCTCAGCTGATCTGCTTACTGTTAGTGTGACAGCGTGGAACCATCATGAGAATGTAGGTGATGACACAGATACACAAAGTCGACGAGGTATGTAACCAAAAAAGTTAGAGATAGCAACACGCTAACAGCCCAAAAGCGCTAACCCTCAAGGAAATGCTTTCGTTGTTTTGAAACGGTGGTACAGCGGCAGAGTGGTTTGCACTCCTGCCTCACAGCAAGAAGGTCATGGGTTTGATTCCCATCCAGGGTGTTTCTATGTTCTCCCCGTGCTTGCGTGGGTTTTCCCAGGGTACTCCGGTTTCCTCCTGCCTCCAAACACGTGATTTATCGACTCAAAATTTTCCATAGGAGTGACTGTGAGTGCAAACGGTTGTCTGTCTCTAAGTGTTAGTCCTGAGATTAACTGACCACTGTCCAGTGTGTACCCCGTCTCATGTCCTACGTTAGCTGGGATACACTCCAGCGCTCCTGAACAGGATAACCAGTACACGATGAATGAACGAACTTCTACTCCATGCCGAATTTTCATATCATAAAGCTTTAAACTATGATTGATTTAAAACTGATGACTTCATCTGGACCTAGTAGCCTTAGACTATTATTAGCAGTATTAGCTCTTATAGTAAATGCTATAATGCTGGTTGTTTATATCAGTTCCTTCGCTGATTAAAGTTTGTCCTGGCTGTTGTTATTGTTTGTTTAATATCCGGAATCATTCATAATTCATTTGCATATTTCCGACTCTGAAACAGCAGCACTAGAATGTCAACGCTGCTTATCTATATTTTACATTGTTATGGTTAATAACGCGTAATTAACGTTTATTCCTGACGGCACGCAAAATAAATATGGCCTAAAGTCCCAGCTGTGTGTGGTTTTGATTCAAACCCAGTGTGTACCTTGTTAACTGTGTCTAAAATCTCCAGGTCAATCGCTTCCTTGTCCACTGTTTTGCGGCACCGGTACGTCACCTCTGAGAGAAAAGCACAATAAATAAGGAACAGGATGAAAACATGCTTTAATGGAAAATGGTGTGTGTGTGTGTGTGTTACCCTTTTTATGGTCATACTCCCCAATGAAGCGCTTGGTGATGAATCTCACACACAGAGCTGGATTTTAAACAGAAAAGTGTGTGTGACAGGGGCAGCAACAGTGTGAGAATCAAAAGTAACAGAGAAAGCAAATAAAGAGGAACATATATTATTCATTATTAATTCATTATTAAATAGTAGCCCAATGTATTATTAATAGGTCATACGTTCCATCATGGAAGCGTTTGCCTTCACCTGTCTTTCCACAGTTCTCTCGTCCCAGCAGCACCAGTTTCGCTCGTGCCATTTTTCGTGTCTCTGTCATTCTTGTCCTAGCCAAAAACGATCCACATTAATACTGTTATGAATTTATTAATATAGGTCACAATCATATTTATCAGCATATTATCCCCAGCGCACCTTACAGCATGATTAACAGCAAATCAAGAATTTATTTTTATATACAGTACATGGTTTTACTTACGTTTCCGTTACCCGGAGTGATACACACACACTCCGCTGCTTTCCGTACGGTAGAGCCGCTCGGGTTCCTGACGATGCGCGAACAGCCTCGAGGTCTCAACACATCCCTAGAAACCTGAAAGGGCACTGAGCGTACAGTATGTATGTGTGGGGTTGAGACGGGGCTACGATACTACGGCCTGCCCCTAACGTTACCATCTGCCTTCTGTAAGCTTCTCGAGCAGCACAAAGTGTTCACGCTTTCTCTCTGCCACTCCCTCTCTACATTCATCACTCCTTTCCCAGACGCTGCCAGAGTCGGTTTCTGTCTTCTTTTGCAGGACCCTCGGCGGCTCCGTTTAGGGAACTGGTTGATTTATGGCCACTGATGGCAGAAACATTCCGTCTGTTCGGTAAAGTGCTCATTACCTGAAGCTAAAATTACCAACTTCCATTCATTATCAATTATACGTTCCGATTCTTTTGCATTTGTGCTCTTAGGCAGTCAGAAGGCATTTTCACCTCTTTCTCCTTTCTTTTGGAAGCTTTTACACCAAGACTTTTAAATACAAAGAGTGCTGAAAGAAGGATGTGGTGGCTCAATGGTAAGGCTCTGGGTCAGTGATCAGAGGGTCGGGGGTTCAAGCCTCACACCAGGCAAGCTACCATCATTGGGTCCTAGAGCAAGGGCCTTATCCTCAGTTGCTCCAGGGGCATCCGCATGCTCTGACCTTCAAATTTGTAAACTAGGATATGCGGAATCAAAATATTTCACTGCGTGTATGTGTCACTGAATTTGAACATATCTTGTATGCGTCTATTCAGTACAGTATTTATCCATCCATCCATTCATTGTCCACCGCTAATCCTGTTCAGGGTCGTGGGGGTGCTGGAGTCGATCCCAGATAATTTAGGACATGAGGTGGGGTACATCCTGTACAATCACCAGTTAATCGCAGGACTAACACTTAGAGACAGACAACCATTCACACACACATTCACTCCTATGGACAATTTAGAGTAGATAATTCACCTATGCCTAATCGCATGTGTTTGGAGGCGGGAGGAAACCGGAGTACCCGGGGAAAACCTGTGTAAGCACGGGGAGAACATGCAAACTCCACAAACAAAGTCCTGGGTGGGAATCAAACCCACGACCTTCTTGCTGTAAGGCAGGCGTGCTTACCACCGTGCCCGAGAAGTACGGTATTTAATTTATAATTCTTTTTTTTCGTGTATAATCTACCACTAATGCCATGAAGATTGGCTGCAAAAATCGAAGACATTTCGATTCACATGTTCTAATGACAAAGAGTAGTTTGTGGAAGAACTTTATTCCTCTGCTGAGATTGTCCTATGGAACATTAAGGTGCGCAGTCTATCGTTTGATTTAATTATTTGCCAATCAGGAAACTGCTATTAAGTCGTTTATTTAATAAATATTTGGCCACATTTAATTTTGAGGTTGTTTCATTCCAGAAAGAACCGTTCACTGGGCACTCTACTACTGTATAATCCACCACACACCTGTGTGTGCTATAGCATTAAAATGACTGTATAATTACTTAAGAACAACAGATAACATTTTGACCACTGGAATAACTTCCATAAACGCTATATTTCCAAAAACATTGGGACACCTGAAGATCACTTCTGTATGTCTTTTCTGTTTCCAGATATACCTATATAACCTCCACACTTTTAGATTATGAAAATTGTGAAAATATGAATGATTATTAGATTTTAATCACACACAATTAGATTATGAAGTGTTCATTTACTGATAACAGTATTCCAGTGATCAGACACTAATGTCGGATGAGGACGTCTGGGCGGCAGTCGGTGTTCAGTGGGGTTGAGTCAGAGTCGGGGCTCTGTACAGGACACTCAAGTTCTTCCACACCAACCAGAACACAGCATGTCTTTATGAAGCTCAGGGGCATTGTCATGCTGTAACAGTGTTAAAACCTTAGTTACAATGAAGGAATAATGCAATGCTGCAACATACAAAGACATACCAGTTACTAAGCAATGTGTCCACAAACTTTTGGCCATATCTCAGTATCTCTCACTCCAAAACAGGTTATTTTTCTCCTAATGAATAGGAGCCATTATTAAATTACTTGGATTGTAGTAACCTTTTAGAAGGATGGATATTAGCGATTGAAAGCATGTGTCAACACTCAAGCTAGTGTGAAGCAGCGTTTTAAATTTTAAAACTGCATTTTGTGTTTTAAAAACTGCTGAGCACTCATTTTTTCCGTATTCTGTTCCTCTCTTTATATATAAAGAAATAAACAAACAAACAAATAAATAAATGGTATTTCATGTTAAACAATTCTTTGAAAACAATTAAAACAATAAAGCTACTAGCTAAGTTTGGTTCAAATGAGCTAAATGAGCTTAATAAAAGTCTTTATTTGTCACATTTGTACATTAAAGCAGTGACATTTGTTTCTTCGCATATGCTAACTTAGGAGGTTGTGTTTCAGAGCACAGCATCAGCTATGATGCGACACCCCTGGAGCAGGAGGGGGTTTCAGGGCCTTGCTCAAGGGCCCGACCGTACATCTTGGCGGTAGTGGGGCTTGAACCCGGATCTTCCGATCAACAACTCAAAACCTTATCCTAAAAAGATTCTGAAAGCGTGTACGGAACGCGGGTAAGCTACAGTATTTGGTGGTACAAAAACTAAGTAAGAGAATCAGTCTCTTGCAGCCAATTCCTGAATTTATTCCGAAAGCATTTGGGATGTTTTTTGAGAGATCTGTCATAATACACACAAATTAGTCACTTTCAGCCAAAATTTCTTACAAAAAAAAAAAACCCTAATACTCTAAATTAATTAGTTTAATAAAACAAACCAAAAAACCCAAACAATTCCGTGCAAATGATGTTTGTAATGAAGCATTTGCTTATACCCCTACAACACACATAAATCTATACATGTTCCTGTTTGTTTTCTCTAACCTCTTCCAACTCAACACGCTGGCACTTGTTGTGTGTAACGTTTGTCTACTTCAGTCGCAGACATCCCGCCGGCTCTGTAGCTCTGTCCCGGATCAGCTCTAGCTAAAGTGATTCTGGATCAGCTCCTGTCTGACTCGAAGCGCCTGCAGGTCGTCTTTTTCTGCTGGATCGCTGCTCTCATCTGATTGGTCAGTGACGTCGGTCCTCTCAAAGGTCCAGGCATCCAGTCCAGACTGCAGCGAGACATTATGGAGAACACAGCACGCCTGGATGATGTGAGAACACTTCTCAGGTGAGTACTGCAGATAGCCTTTGGTGCCGTCCAGGCATCGGAAGCGCGTCTGGAGAGCGCGAAAGGTGCGGTCTACGATCTCGTGCGTGGTCACGTGAGCCAGGTTGTATCGGTGATCTGCCGGAGTCTCAGGACTAGGGACTGGGGTCATCAGCCACTTTCGCAGAGGATAGAGATGATCTCCTGCAAAGGCATAAATCAGCACATCTCGCTTAGACAAATGAATGCAGAGAAGCAGTTCACAGGCACGTGTTAATGTAGACGTGAAGCACATCCTTGTTAATGAACATATACTAAGTGAAACGGTTGGAGGTAGACTGCCTTAAGTAGACACTGTTGAGGATGTGCCATGAGTGTGAACATCAGGGTCGGGACTTAAGAGGAGTAAGATGCAATCGAACATTGGACATTAAACAGCTACCCATGCCCTCAGAGAAGTGTAAATACAAATCAGTCTCACAAATGAAACATTTCTTTAGTGATCTTTCTTTTTTTAATGTTAGTCAGAAGGACAAATAAAAAGTTCATATGATCTACAAGATGGCTTTTTTTTCCTGTTCCTCTCACCTAAAATCCAGCCGTCGGGGTGCTTTTGATCCTCAAACAGCATGCACACGTCAGACTGGTTAAAAACAGCTCGGTCTGTCAGACTGCCAGGGCAATGTGTCTCGGCACTCAGCAGCAAACCTCGGGCGTCGCAAACCAGTTGGCAGTTAATGGAGTGGAAGCCTTTCTTATTAACATATGACGAATCCTCTGCGTTTGGTGCCTTTATCGCTATGTGTGCACAGTCTACAACTCCTAGAACATTAGGAATCCCTGCCACTTTGTAAAACTCTTCTTTCGTCTGCTGCTTGGTGGCCTCGTCCCTGTTCAAGCTGATGAACTCTGGAGCTTTCTCGATCAGAGCTTTGGTGACGTTGGAGACACAGCGACTCATGGAGGCCTGGCTGATGCCTATAGCATCTCCCATCTTGCTCTGGAAGGAGCCTGATGTGTAGAAACCCAAAGCAGCAAGAATCTGAACGTCGGGGCTGATCGCACGCGACCTTTGCGTACGTCGTAACAAGCTGTCCTTCAGCAGGCCCACCAAGTAATGAATGAACTCACGTGGGAAACCAAAGGTCGTCAACAGAAACTCGTCCGAGACGGATTCGATATCAAAGCGATCCAGTGTTTTGTGTCCGCGGCCATGGAGCAACAGGTCACAGTCCAGGATCGCAATAGGGATCGCCATTGTGAATGAAATTATCTGTAAGAAAATGCATCAGTTAAATGAGCACCACAGGAACATAATTACTCAGATCACTTGGAGTTCATCACAAAGATTTTTCTAGCACTGCTACTCTAAGAAACCCTCACTGATCTAGCAAAGAGGGCAGAGGTTAAATACACACACACACACACACACACACACACACACACACACAAAAGACTAAAACCAGTCTGTGGTGTCCCTCAGAGATTAAAAATCCACAAGTCTAAAATTAGGTTCAGAGATAAATCTGAGCTCAGGGCCCCAGCAGTAGTAGTTGGCAGTGCTGGGATTTAAACCTATCAGATTCAGATCAACAGTACAACTCCTTAAACACCGAGCTACCACTTCCCCTATACATAGTATACCATACTATGTATGGAACAAATAAACACTGAATTTGAATTTATACTGTTAATGTCTTTAGTCTTAAGGAAAAAATAATGTCCAATGGCATCTAAGGGCATTTGTAGTAAGTGCTGTTAATATGTTAGCATTGTATAATATAGGAATATTGTAAAACTAATACTACTAATAATAAACATGTTAAGCCCTTAATTACCTGGGGACATTTTGCGAATATACATAGTTCTATAGATCTATAAAACACGTGACCTACAATCTGCTCTGGATTTAACCGCCATCCATTACTGCAGGCAACAACGCTAACGCTAACGCTAACAAAACCACCTCAGCATTCAAGATATCACACAGTGTACCTACTACACAGTCAAAAGACAGAATACGCATTTCTAAATGAAATTAAAAGAAAACACAGGGCAGAAAACCAAAGCAACACGACTTCTAACCAAAACACGACGTTATTTACAGCGAACGTTACGTTACCACAGGCTTGTTTACACCGCCATTAAACTTTCCACACGTCTCACTCAACTCGTTCCACGTTTGAACACAGAGCTGTAACTAACTACACGTTGTTATAAATCGTCAATATTTTAAAACCAACTGCTTAATGTTTCGTCAATATTTAATTTCGAAAGAAACACAAACTTCCGCATTTACGACGTATATTTGTTTGCATTTCCGTTGCCTTACTTTCGCTAATCGACGAGCGAAGTTTAAACTCCCTGCTTAAACCCTGTAGAGATATCTGATATTTACAGCTAAAAATACTAAATATAGTTTGGTACGTTTATTCTTTATAATTATTCATTAAACGACTCGATTATTTAAATGAGTATGTTTGTTTACAAAATATGACGAATCTGCTCATTTCAACGTCGTACTTGTACCACGTCATAAACACATATGGGAGACTTAGCATACTGTGGCGTTGTGATGACTTGACTGCATCCTTGACATGACAATCCTTTCGACTGTATTTTAACATTCTATAAAAACACGCGCTTTTTCAGATGAGACTCGAAGCATATGTAAAGCGCAAGCGGCAAATGTGAAATCTGTGATGTACAGTAAGTATATGCATGTTGTTTATTAGCCTAACATTAGCAGGACACTGCTAGCAATCATGTTGACTATGTTTGACCGGATATCAAAGCATGACACCAGCGCGCGCTCTTTATTATAAACAGTTGCTATTTGATTCAGATAAGATGGCATTAGTTGATATGGACTTTAAAGTGTTAGGCATTGGGTAACATCAGGACACTTACAGCGAGAAAGGTTTTGGTCACGTGAGGTTTGTTATTGACAGTATTGATATTGTTATTTATACAATAATAAAGCTGTGTTCAGTCTCGAATATAACCAGGGAATGTTTCAGAGGAAACAAAACATTTTGTATTTTGCTTGGAACGAAGCAAAGATAAAAAAAAAAAAAAAAACAACGCAAAGATAATGTGTTTAACATTCCCTTTCGTTCAGTAAGAGCAGTATCCAGGTCGGGCTCGTGCTTCATAAGAGACTGTGTTAAAACGCTGGTTGGTAGGTCAGTGGTTAAGGTGTTGAACTGCTGCAGGGAATGTTGTGACTTTAATTCCAAGAACCACTGATCTGTCACTAATGTCACTATTGGGCAAAGCCCTCACCCCTCAAATGCCAAACATGTTTATTATAGCTGATTTGACAGTGGGAGGGTGCTGGTTGATGCTCACAAAACACAGGTGGAGAATGCACAGTAAGTATTCGAAAACACTAAGGAAACAGCGCTATCTGCTGCATCACTACTCCACCCTGCTCCAACACATGAACTGCCTTGTTTGAGGTGACGTCGGCAGCGAATATTCTTGTGTGCAGGACAGTGAGTCTTCCAGGACCAGCGTTCAGAATCTAGCCCCAACAGATGATCTAACCAAAGAAATGTTCATACACATAGCCATAAAAAAAGACAACTAGCGCAAAACAAACTTACTTTCTTTCTCTTTCTTTCCCACCCAGACTCGGGTCATGATGGACAGCGATCTGAGCCCACAGGACAGGAAAGACTTGGACAAATTCATCAAATTTTTCGTCTTAAAGGTCTGAGGCACATTTCTTACAACTACCCAAATACTTAAGCAGTACAAGCAGTGTCAAGAGTGATGATGATGATGGTGGTGTGTGTGTGTGTGTGTGTGTGTGTGTGTGTGTGTGTGTGTGTATAAACAGACAGTTCAGGTGATCGTACAGGCTCGTTTGGGTGAGAAGATCTGCACCCGCTCGTCCTCTTCCCCCACAGGCTCAGACTGGGTAAACCCTGCATCCTCTCCTATCAGGTATTAGGCAGAAGCTTATGTCCTGATTTTCATGTTAGTGTTTTCTTCACTTGCTTCAGTTCACCCTGGCAATTAAAGACATCCCAGAGGTGACCCATGAAGCCAAAAAGGCTCTGGCTGGACAGCTGCCCACTGTTGGACGTTCCATGTGTGTGGAGATTTCCCTAAAAACCTCAGAGGTAAATGTTCCTGTAAAATACTACAGTGTGCTCAACAAACACATTTTTCAGGATGCACACTAATCATTTACATGATTCATACTAAATACATGTATTTATAAACATTGTATATCTATAACATTATGTACAAATGTATAGCACACTGTTTAGCATGTTTATACAATGTAAACTTATAGCATATCGTACAGAATTGTAGCCGTACAATGCATATTCATAGTATAGTATGTTATAGTAGGTTACTTTTGGTACACTATTTTTAGTATATTACCGTATATGCCGGTGTATAAGTCGACCCGGTGTATAAGTCGACCCCCCCATTTTTCATTCGCAAACTTGGGTT
>JAOUQX010000001.1:19860584-19871841 GCA_028566295.1 Liobagrus marginatus
TTAGAAATATTTGTAGCCTATTATATTATAAATATGTATAATCTATTATTATATTATAAATATTTATAACCTATTATAAATAATAGGTTAAATACCTACCCCTTGATAGTTAGTGCCTTTCTTATTACTAAAAAAAAAAAAAAAAGAAAAAGAATATTCTAACAGTTGATAATTTTTTTTAACAGGTTTACGTTCGGTGCACTTTGTTCTACTCCAACAAACCAGAATTGAAATATTAATTTATGGAGACTTTAAAACACTCTTGTACGTCGCTCTGGATAAGAGCGTCTGCTAAATACTATAAATGTAAATGACATGCATCACTATATTTTCATTTTGGGTTTAATCCCCTTTAATTTCATCTATATGTTTATTTAAATAGAGCTCACGGTGTCCTTTTGTCTTGACACAACTTTACATATCCAATCATTTCTCTTCTTGGCTTCCCTCTTTCACTTTGTACAACATTACCTTACTCAAACATGAAAAACACACCCTGTATTTAAATATGTATGAGCTGATTTGTATTGACTGTTCGAGGCTATTTTGGGTTGTAGCCAGACGGGAGCCTGAAGATGTTGTCAAGAAAAGTCATGCAGCTGTGTGTACGTAAGGTAGAATAATTCTGAATGTGATTTATCTTTATAAATATAACTGTGTGTATGCACACTTTACGCTGGTATAGACACCAAATGTTAGAAATGAGGTCCCTGGCTTTCCAGGTTTCAGTGTTCGGTGCAGGATGTTTAAGGTCCATACCACATTTAGCTACTGCACATTTCTCCGTCCTGACAGTGGGGTCACTGGTGAAGCACCAGGGCCCGCCGACTCTTTTATCCGGATTCCTGCAGAAATTCTCTGGCAGGTTCAGCTGGGTTGTATTGAACTCACTAAAAATGAACGCAATTAGTGAAATAAACGATTGTACATAATATAACAAAGAAAGAATGCAGAGCACTGTTTTGTCAGTGTACAGAGGTAACATTGCTAGCTTAATGTGACAAAAAAAAATAAATCATAAAAACATTTGCATACACAATAACGCATTGTAAATCAAGCCCAAAGAACCTAATACATACGTGATTTTGTGCGGGAAGTTGCTCTTCCAGTACTGGCATGGCGTTCCTGAGAGAGTGCTATTGACATTTCCTCTGTAGTGTTCACCATTATTCATGTAGCAGAGACCTGGCAACCATATACAGAGTTTAAACACACTGCTCTTCTACCTGGAACGTCTATACGGCCTAGATATCCGACAACTAATTTGTTTATTACGGCTTATAGATTCATTTCAAGGTCAATATATCAGGAAGTTAACTTTTACCTTTCTGATCTATACACGTTCGAATCCCTCGAATAGTATCGACGTTCCGCTGCACCACGGAGCCAGAACACGCTGTAGGACCGCAGGAATCCAACGTATCCAATCGGTGCACAAAAGTAAACGAAAGGCTTATTATACAAACTTATTCAAGTTTGTTGGCTTTTTAAGAATATAAAAATTCAAAAGACATTTTTAAAGTTTCATTTCTCTATACCTATACCTTTAACCCAGATTCTTGAACATTAAGCAGAGATGTTCAGAGCTGCCATTGTTCTTAATTATTTCAGCATTATGTACCAACTAGAATTACTATAATCTTTTATTCTTATACCAGAAAAAAAGAAGAACAAAGAAATAATAGTTCATTGTAATAATAGTTCTCATAGATGGCAAAATGTTTTTAATGATGCAATACTAATCTATTCTAAAAACAAATATAAGCAAATCAACAGAAAGAAAATCAATTTAAAAAAGCTTTAATGTGGAAATGGCGATTTCTCTGGGATAAGAATGCTTGCTTGTGTGTTTGTGTGTATATATATATATATATATATATTTTTTGATATTACAAATTTAAGTGTATAGATGGCGGATAAGCTAGACATTTAGAATAGTGGTCATTTACACAGATCTGTCTAAAAGACACAGTAAGATAAACAGGAAGCTAATAGCAAAGTGTTTAAATGGAAATCACCAGTTAAATTACAACAAATTAATGAGAACTGTTTTTAGTAAGATTAAACCAAACCGACGGTACAAGTTGACTGTAGTTGGGATAAAAAGTTCCGGAAAGTGAATTGCACTGGACATATTATATTTTGATATTAACTATAAAATGAGTGACTGAATGAACTATAACTAAAAACTTTGACACGCTAGCTTATTTCCATCCAACACCCTCACCAATGTTCTAGGCAGCTTGGCATTAACATTTCATTTATTTAATTAATAAAAAATGAGTGTATGTTTGGGGCTGATAGCTTGCTATAGTGGAATCACGATCAACAATCAAAGTTGATCCAAACTGGGACTGATTTAGTAATCTCTCAGAAAAACAGCTGGGGAAGGTCTGAACTTTGCTCCTGGTTCAATGTCCCATATTTACACAAAAAGTCATCTCAGCTGACTCCTATTTTAGATCATCTTACCTAAATACGTGTCCCAAAAAACAGCCTAAAAGACAAAGGGGAAAAAAAAGGATTACATTTATTATAAGGAAAAATACTCCTTATGATTAATAACGTATGGAAGTACAATGAGAGCAGAATTGTACTTTGTGAAATTGTCCATTGCATTGGCTTTAGATGATTATCGGATGGAATCAGGGTAAGACAGCAGCTTTGCCTACCGTTTTATCATCGGCTTCAAACACCTCTCGAGCTTCCTCATGGTCACAGATCTCCTCCACACATTCCCTCTCCAGATTGCCTTGCTTCATTTCCTCAAACGCTGTGTTCGCTCTCTTTGCACGGAAAACCTGAGAGGCTCTCTTTTCTTCGATAAAAACTGCCGAAAACACACACACACACACACACACACACACATACACAAACAGCTTTCTAGTAACACTAATCGCTAGACATCAACACAATCACTCAAAGTACATGTGACCGGATCATAGTAAGAAAGGATTGTGTGTGCCATACCATCATAGCAGAGCGTAAGCTGAAACACTTGGCTCAGAAGAAGTGTGAGAAGGATTGGCGCTGCTACTGCTCCCATTCTTTAGTGACACAAGCTGAAATCCTGAAAAGCTCTGGAACATCACGCAGAGCTGAAAGACTGCTAACAAATCCCAGAAATCCTCCTCCTGCCGTGCGAGTTAATATTGAACTACTGGAGTTCAAATAGAACAAAGATTGTGTGTATGATGGAATCAAGTCTGTAAAGCATCTACACAATCTCATATCACTCTTAATGATTCAGTCATGTTCAGTACACTCAAGGACACTTAGTGAATCATATATTGTGTCAGTTATCATTTTAACAGCGTAACGTTGTCATATCATTGTCAGGGAAAAACAGATGACAGATCTTCAGTTGAAAAACAACAGACAGATTTGTGCAGTTGAAATCCGAAGCTTCATAGTTGACCTAGTAGACCCTAACCCTTTTAAACTTCATTTTTACTCACTAATGCTACTGATGTAAGACGTTCTTCCTTATTAAAGCGAATGTTTTAAATGCTGGACTTTCATCAAATAAGTGTAGGGTTAGGGTTATGGGCTCAAGCCACAGAAAAGATCCATTTAAGTATAAAACGTTTTTAAAAGATTAAAAGTCACAACATTGAAAATCAAAATCAACGAATATATTTACAAATGTTTTTAGATTCCAGACCTGATCTTGAAAGTCACATCTATGGAAGTAGATATGTCACAATAAATTGTGAGCGCTGAGGATGCCGGTGTTACAGTGGGCAGAATGAGGAGGCGCTAATAAGTAATTCTCAAATAAATAAATAAATAAAGAGAAAAATAATTCTCGAAAAGATGCGGAAATTAGATTAAGTCCCAACTGAATGGATGCTTTTATCATTTTCGTCCATTCTTCAGCCTTAGCATTAGTGTTATTCGTCACATTGAGAGCTGCTCAACCATTTAATGAAAAAAGTTAACACAGAAATAAGGTACTATTGGGTTTAGATCTTGATCGTGGGATTTAATGTCCCTTTTTTTATTTAGATGAATGATAATGAATACAAACTCCTTTAAATATACAATTTGTGATTAGTTCTACTCATTTTGGACAAAAAACACAAATTTGATCATTGTTGGAACACTAACAATGAACTGAAAACACAATTTTTCAGCTGAGATTTGTTTTGTACACAGTGCTCAGACCTGGCACGCACAGTAGCGACACAAGGTTCAGTGTACAGATGACTCAATATTGACTAATGTCTTTAACTGAACAGCGTTCAGAAAAAAACACTACTAACGATAGGTGGTAGAAAGTCGTTAAGCATTGAGGAAGGAAACGCAACATATTCAATATAGTCAGTCATCGATTCCCGTCTCTATTTCAACGGTCTCTGCCACCGAGTCCAGTTCATAGTGACCTTGTACGACCACCATGTTACCGTTCTCGACCTGCTCTTCCACAACATAGCTGGTGCTCTCGTCCTGGTTCGCCACTAGTATACACTTAGCATTAGCATCCTGCTCATGTAAAACAATACACTCAGCATTAGTGTCCTGCGCTTGAACCAGAATGCACTTATCGCTGTCAGCGGACACAACAATCTCTATAATGTCCTGACCGAGTTTCATTTGTTCCAAACCTGCGCTAGCTTCTTGAGATTGAGGTGTCATTTTGAGATCCTGCAGGCTGTGAACGAAAAACAAAGCCTGCTCCTTATTCTGTTTTCTTTCATCCCCTTTAAATCGCTCCATCGATGTAAGGCTTGATCGAGGTCGTCCCCTAGTTGGTGCCATATGTCCGGCCTCCGTCCGATCTGCGTGTACTCTTAGGTGCCGCTGTAGACTTTGCATCAACGTGTATCTACTTCCGCATACCTCACACTTGTATAGCTTTTCTTCCAGGTGTGACTTCATGTGCCTACGGAGCTTGGTTGCCAGTGTATAGCCTTTCCCACAATCCTGACACTTAAAGGGTCTGTCATCTGCATGCAAGCGCTCATGGGCCCGCAGTGTTTGTGGGTCCCGCAGTGCTTTGCCACACACAGGGCAGAGGTATGCTTCACCCGTGTGGTCAATCAGGTGCCGCTTCAGCTCGGGTGCCTGTGTGAAATGCAGTTCACAGTGCGGACACTCGTAGGGTTTTTCTCCGGTGTGAAGGCGCAGGTGCCCCTGCAGGTTGTAACGCTGGCGGAAGCGCTTGGAACAGTGCGGGCAAGCAAACGGCCGCTCGTCTGTGTGCAAACGCATGTGGGCCCTAAGAGAGTTCTGGTTTGCAAGTTCTTTGCTGCACTCTGGGCATTTGATCCTGGAAGTCCATTTGGCCCCATGGATCACCGTGTGTGCACGCAGAGAAGGTCGGCGGGCAAACTTCTTGCCGCACACGTCACACACAAACGGCTTCTCACCCGTGTGTATCACCTGGTGATCCTTGAGGTCACGTTTCAGACCATAGCTCTTGTCACATTGCTGGCATTTGTAAGGTCTTTGCCCAGTATGCAGGAGTAAGTGGGCATGAAAACTCTCCTTTGATCTGTAGTGTTTTCCACACTCTGTACAAGCATATGGCTTCAATTTGGAGTGTGTGAACTTGTGCTTCTTTAAATGGCAAAGCTGAAAGAAACTTTTTCCACACTCATCGCACTTGTACTTGCGCTCGCGTATCTCCTCGATGTCGTGAAAACACTCCTTTCCTCTTGGCATATTCCCAGACCCTTCCATCGAATTATCGTCCGAGTTGGCGTTCTCTTTGTGGACCGAGATCTCCTGGAGTTCCTGTCCATTTTTAATTGGAGTCTGTTTGGTCTGATGGGTAACATGTGGTGCAATCCCATTCCGCTGTCTTTCTGAATGCTGGATGGAACGGCTGCTTAGTGAGTGTACCATGCGCGGTTTCATTGCCAGGCGACAGCTGGCTCTCACAGCCTCTTGAAGCTGCTTAGTTGGTTTTGCTAGCTCCAGTGCCGTGGCTCCAGCAGTACACGCCGAATCCTCAGTTCCGCATGTATCCATCACTTCTTTTTCATGTCTGTCTCTGCATTCCAGTACAGTACATTCAGCATTGCTGGCTGGATGTTTATCCTGCAGTTTTGCTGTAAGACATACACATTCCATGTGTTAAACCGGTGAAATAAACATAAACAGCCACAGTAATTGAAGTAAATAGCAATAATTATCCAATCGTTTTTATTGGAATTTAAATAATTGTTACTTATAGTTCCGCATGCATCTGTTCAATTCCATTAATCATATTGTTATTCAAATATTCAACTGATAATTTTAGATTAAATTGCAACTAATACATACCTTCTCTCTCAGAGCCCGGTGTTATATAACCGGAAATTAGTGTCTCGTCCTCTCTTGCCGTCTGTGGGGCTTCCTGGTTGCCGAGCTCTACAGTGCTGTCCACTACGTTGTTCTTTACAGGGTCATTTAGAATTTCTGACATTTCTGGCCAGACCAGGAGCTCTGTTCCCTGATTGATGTCCTTACAGGTCTTAAAACACCGTCTTCCATCCACCTCATGTATGACAACATTTCTCTGATCTTCACTTGGGGCACTACAAGCAAACCTGGACATGAAGATGATGATAATGATATTATGAGACACTGAAGTAAAACTTCTCGAAAGTTATAAGTCTCTCTTACTGTATAAGGAATTTACTCCCATTCCTTTGGGTGCGTTTATGTAACATTTTATTTGCTGTAACTTAAATATGTTTTTATCATACCTCATCCAGTAGGTTCTGTCTGAAATTTGTCCTCGAGTTTCTTGTAGGCATCGGCTCACTTCAGCTGTCTGAAACATAAAGAACCAATTCAAGTTGTATTTTCCAATTGTTATAAAGTTTACAGGCATTACACGGTGAAGGTTTGGCTAAACAAAGTGGACCTCTGTTTTTCCTGCCACTTTGTCTGGATCGTCCAGCCCCAGAAGCGTTCCGGTCTGTAAAGCCCATCCAACACACCACAACCCCATTTGCCCATCTGCAGCTACAGAGGGTCCTAACGTCAGTCCACGCGGTATTGACCTCAGCACATTACGCACCGATTCGCTCACACACTCCAGCGGGCCCTCATTCTGAGCAGACGCAGCCACTGAAGGAAAAAGAATAAAACATTCAAATGCACTTTTTGATGATGAGCGTAGCAGGATTTCCTAAGTAACAGATTTGGACACAGAGACACATCAGAAGTTATAACTCAAGAATTTAAATATAGACAAACGCAAGCACCACAACCTCAAAGTACTAACTGGGGGAGGTGCTAGCTCAGTTGTTAAGGTGTTGGATTGCTGATCCAATCGGGGTTCGATTCCCAACACTGTCAAGCTACTACTGCCGGGCCCCTGAGCAAGGCCCTTAACCCTCGACTGCTCGGTTTTAAGTCACTCTGGATAAGAACGTCCGCTAAATGATGTAAATGTAAAATATTACTGATCCATCGTCCACTATTTAACATGATTTTCACATTTACATGGCAGCATAATAACAGACCTGGCAAGGAGATGGACGCAGTGGTGTGAAACCCAGTGTATTCTGAACCCAGGTCAGTGTGTGTGTGTGTGTGTGTGTGTGTGTGTGAGGGGTCTCTGTACACATTCTCGAGGTTCTTTATCTGTGTTTCTATTTTTTCTGAGTTCTCCTTTTACCCATGTCCTTGAATGGTCACTACTGTGACTCTGAACAGGACAAAGTGAGGAAGAAAGATTGATAAATGATAAAGAAGGTCAGTTTTGACTGAAAATAGCTGCGCCTTCAAGCGTATCATGAAAATGTGTTCAAACCCGTTTACAACAAGACCTCGTGTACTTATAAACAATATATTCATTTTGCCTTAAGTGACTAGATTTTAAATTAACTGGATTTTATCGAAATATGCTGCAGAAGATAATTAAAGAATTACTTCAGTGTTTTAGGAGTGATAAAGAGTTAATTCCACAATGTTTAAAAGAGAATAACGTTAATCGCTACATGATGAGTGCAGCGCGCATGCGCACATGATTTGGGACCGCATAATTTAGTCATAAAAGCTTGTTTTAACTCAAACTGGCAAGAATTGACATGCATTATACAGTTGTTTTATTGCTACTACTTAATTGTAGTTACAAACGAGTATGATTTACTTTAAGGTTTTACTACAAAACAAAAAAGTCGTGTACGTTCGCTTGTTTGGTTATGTTAGTTTCAAACCGAATCAATAAACAGAATAGGTACAGTGTTGGCTACCTTAATTCTTTGAAATATTATAAATATCTATATAGGAATGCATTGTCGTAATTGAGAAGTTTGAATATAAATATCCGTCCAGTTAAGTATGCAGAGTTTTGTTTCGCTAGTAGCGGATTGCTAGCTAACACCGATTATTTGTGCCGAACATTTTGCCTATTCAATTTGTTTACGTGACATATTTAGCAATGTCACTGTTTTCACTGACTTGGGGATAGGTTTCCTTTTCGCGTTGGCCACTCGAGTGTTTTTCTTTCAGCCGGCAAAACTCCGAGAAAATCATAGCGGTCCAACCAGCAGGATATAAAAAACCCGGAAGCAAACTGCGTGTTACTGGTGTTACCGTCTAAATCGCCCCGTTTAAACGCGTTCACAGCTTTATTAACAACTATATTAAATGGTAGACATAAGCAGAAATACAACGTATTTCTTACGCTTTCCTTTCCGAGATTTTACTGAACAATATGTGATAAGGAATAAGCATGGGCAGACATTTATTTCGTAACAAAACGGACAGTTTTAATTCAACTCCATTTGATTTCTATAGCACTTTTAACAATAGACATTGTCTCAAAGCAGCTTTACGGAAAATGCTAAATTTTGATTAGAAAGAGTCAATAAAAAAAAAGAATCTACTTTTCAGCTTTACTGTTAGCTTTTAAAATAATAGTGATAAATGTGCAGCGATAACACTTACTCTTATGGACAATTTAGGGTAGCCAAGTCACCTATGCTCAACCGCACGGTGGCAGAGTGCCTCACAGCAAAATCATTGTAGCATGGGTTCGAATCCTGCCCGAGTTTTCATGTTCTCCAGGTGCTTGTGTGAGTTTTCCCCGGGTCCCCCGGTTTCCTCCCACCTCCAAACACGTGCGATTCGGCATAGGTCAATTATCTACTCTAAATTGTCCATTGGAGTGAATGTGTGTGTGAATGGTTGTCTGTCTCTAAGTGTTAGTCCTGCGATTAACTGCTGATTGTACAGGATGTACCCTGCCTCACACCCTAAATTATCTGGGATCGACTCCAGCGCCCCCACGACCCTGAACAGGATAAGCAGTAAACAATGAATTAATGATGAATACTATAATCTATCGATACTGTTAGCTCGTACTTTGCTTTAGTAACATCTTGTTAAGTTTACAGAGTCAGATATGTAAATGGTGCTGTTCATACCATTGCTATTGTGCAAAAACATCTCCATGTCATTCCGTTACTAACATAAACATGATGTTAAGAAGCATGTGTAGTCTTCTCGATGTTTTTAGTTTTATTTGACGATGTAATCCAGCCTTGTCTAATATTACTTATAATACAGTATAATATAGCAATTGTCTAAGAATATTACTGCAACTCTTAATTAAACGTGTTCACCAAATCTTGTGAATCCCAGAAATATTAGAAGTTGGTAAAAGCTTCCATTCATCCATCCACCTGATGGATAGATGGTAAAAGCTTCTGCAAGCGATTCGATGCTGAGTGCACATGAAGAGAGCTGCCTCAAACCTGGTGTCAAAATAGAACAAAATGTTCAGATCCCAAAGCAGCTGCAACTAAAAGGTCCACCACCAGGTGAGGCCAGATGCTGATCATTTTATTAGAGCTGTGATTCTTACTGATTCTTTTTCATGAGACTGCTGGCTTTGATCATCCCTTACTAATCATTAGTCTGGGATGTGAAGAGTTGCATGAGACACCTGTCCCAGGACAGTGAGTTGTGGTTCCAATAAATTTGCACCAGCAAAGTGTTGTGGGAGAACTAAGTCATGCATATGCATTCTGGATCACCTCTCGGTTTATAGTAACTCTATCTTGCCATGCTGGGAGAGTCAATCTGCTTCAGAACTATTTATTCAACACGTCGGTCATATCATACAATCATGTGTGTGAGGTGAAAAGAAACAGATAAACATGTCATTCGGTCACTATGGGACGTTAAAGTGACAAGCAAGTGTGTGCACACAGACACAAGAGGATGTTTAGCTGTTTTGGAGTTACCCACGATTGAATCGGCTTATGGACCACATGGTTATGGTACAGGGAAGTAGTAGCTCAGTGGTTAAGGTGTTGGACTGCTGATCCACAGGGCAACGCCAAACTACTATTGCTCGGCCCCTGAGAAAGGCCCTTAACCCTCAACTGCTCGGCGGGATGAGAGTGTCTGCTAAATGCTGTAAATGCAAATGTTATGCTACAGGAAACACTGTAAATAAAAAATAAAAAAAAAGTTTAAAAGAGTTTTTTATTCTGATCGAATCTTGGCGAATATTTCTGTTGTAAATCAATCGGTCTGCTGTAACCTTTCTTATTAAATTCCTATTTAACAAATGCATAACTAATATGTCTAATAAAATAAGTCCTATGCCATGCCTGACTATGCTGGATGACTCAGTTCATGCTCACTAATGCTTAATTCATACCAAATAACGTCCAACAGCATCACAGTGTTTAGTCCTATGCTCCAGAATGATGCAAAAAGGCACTTTTCTGCAGCCCATAGAGGTGTCGATGAGTAAGATGATTATAAAGCATCTGTAATATAATATTTGCATGTCTACAAACGATTTGCATAAGTTTTTCACACTATTCCTAAATGTCCTCCAGAAGGCAAAGGAAACAGAAAAGTTCCAACCTTTCTCTTTACAATTCTCCTGTTTTCTAGCAAAGAGAAAGTTAAATATTTAGTTGTTACTATACGTTTTTTTACTGTACTATTTCTTTTATGGAAAAATAAAAATGGATATCATGCAAGGGCGGTATGTTGACAGAGTGGAAAGTACGCCTGCCTCACAGCAAGAAGGTCATGGGTTCCAGGGTTTTCCCAGGGTACTCCGGCGGTTTCCTCCTGCGTCCAAACACCTACGATTGTAGTGTGAATGGTTGTCTGTCTCTAAGTGTTATTGCCCTGAAAACAACTGGCGATTGTCTTGGGTGTACCCCGCCTCACACCCAAATTTAGCTGGAATAGACTCCAGCAACCATGAACAGGGTGTGTGTGTGTGTGTGTGTGTGTGCGTGTGTGTGTGTGTGTGTGTGTGTGTGTGTGTGTGTGTGTGTGTGTGTGT
>JAOUQX010000001.1:20047885-20058712 GCA_028566295.1 Liobagrus marginatus
TCGGTATACGAACGTTTCAGTGTAAGAGTAAAGTCCCGGAACGGATTAAATGCGTAAACCGAGGTACCACTGTATAGTGTACAAACGGTACATTCGATCCACCTACCCTCACCCTACTCCAAAACCTATACAAAACATTCTACATTTTTAAATTTTTAATAAAACATTGTTTAGTATGTTTTTAAAACAATTTATCTTATGGGGACTCATGAAATGTCCTCGTAAACCATGTTTATGCCATAATACCAGTGTAATACCCATGTTATTATACACAGTTGTGTCCTCATACATTTATGAATACAAGTACGCACGCGTGCGCGCGCACACACACACACACACACACACACACACACACACACACAAACGTTTGTTATTTGTGATGAACGTTTGTTACTTGTGCAGCTGATCTTGAACATGATTGTGGGTTTGGCTTTGACTCCTTCAGCAGGGCCGAGATCGTTGTCTTGGGTTTCCATCACCTCGACTAGGTTGTGGTCAAACAGGTTCCTAAAACACACGCAACAATAAAGCAGTAATCCCGGACTTAATAGTCATAATAACTTTAAAAAAAAAAGAAAAAAAAAGTACGATAGCCTTCTAAACTTTGTTACACGCTTACTGTTCCACACACAGATTGAGTTCCTCAATCTTCTTCTCAAGTGCTGTCTGCAGTTCACTCTTCTCCACCATGTACTCGATGAAGAACGCCTCCAGAATGAACGCCACGAAGATACTACATTAACGAGAGATAAGATCAGGGGGAGGGGCCAGCTTCAGATCACGCTCAAGTGTTTCCCATTATTAGAGGTGATAACATCCTCAGGAAACTTACTTAATGATGATGATGACTACCACTATGTGAAATAGGATGAAGAATATCCGGGCTGAAACATGAGTGACCGCAGTAAAGCCTCCAGTCAGGAGTGGAGGGGGGCGGAGTCAAGGAGATAAACACATGTTGGATAAATCACAAGAAGCAGGAATAATAAACATTCAGTGACTCCTGATGTTTAGAATCGCATGCTCGGCTGGAACACAAAGCACAAATGTTCATGGACAGTGTTTCAGGATATCGTGCCACTGGTTGACGACGGTGAGCTCCAGCAGCAGGATGAACGAGGACACCACGTCGTTGAAGTTGTTCTTGCAGTAGTTGTTCCGTGCGAAAGCCGAGCCATTCAGCAGGATGTTCCCACAGAACTGACGGGTAGGATCAACAGAATCCTCACCAAAATACTGAACCTTCTCTTTAAACAGCTCCATCCCCACCATTGCAAAAATGTAGTACACTACCTGCAGGAAGAGTGAGGAGGGGGGGTGGGGGAGAGAGAAAAATGAATGAGTGTGAGGGAGAGAAAGTGTAGTAGTAAGGGAGTGAGAGTGAGGAAGCGTTCATTTGATCAGTTGGTATGCAATTTGGGACACAGCCTGTAATTAACACCGAATAACGCACCAAAATGAGCTGGCCGAAAGTCAGCATGGGGGCACCGATCTTTATGAGAGTGTTAATGATCGCACGGAACCTGAAAACACACACACACACGCACGCACTTTAATAAACTCAAACAGTAAAACAGTAATTGTTCTGTGAAATAAGATATTAATTATGATTATCATTATACATGATTGTATCTCACACACACACACACACGCGCACACGCATACGCGCACACACATACGCGCACACACATACGCGCACACACACCTGGGAATGGCGTCGACGACACGGATGAGTCTGAGCACTCTGAGGATGAAGACAATGTCGAGAATCTGGCGGCTCGTGTAACCTCCAGCTACAGAAACAAATGAGACCCAGTCACTACAAAACCCTCACACTACACTAATCTGCTCAACAGCTAAACTACTAAAGTGCTAAACAGCTGCTCATCAGTGGTGCTTTAATGTGTGTGTGTGTACAGGATTTTAAAGCAGTGTTGATGATGGTTGCTAGCAATGCAGAGACGACGATGATGGTGTCAAACCTGAGGGGAAACACAGACAGGGTTATTAAAATAGTTACACACACATTTGCTTTGCTATCTTAGTGAGGACATTCCATAGGCGTAATGGTTTTTATAGTGTACAAACTGTACATTCTATCCCCCTACCCTACCCCTAAACCTACACACACACACCCCTACCCTACCCCTACTGCTAAACCTACACATCACACACACACACACACCCCTACCCTACCCCTAAACCTACACACACACAACATTCTGCATTTATACATTTTTAATAAAACATGTTTAGTATGTTTTTGAACCTATTTTACTTATGAGGACTCATGAAATGTCCCCATAAAACATACTTATGTCTTAATGCCGGTGTAATACCCGTTATTTGTGTCCTCATAAATTCATGAATCCAAGGTCACGCACACACGCACGCACGCACGCATGCACACGCACACACACACACCAGTTCCAGAACTGATGTTTGGCGAAGAAGATGTGTGGTTCGAAGGTGTAGAGCTTGAGGAGGATCTCCAGGATGTAGAGTGTAAGGAACACCCACTCAGCCATGGACACGGCCGGGTTCTCCTCATCCAGACCGATAAATACGGCGTTGATCAGGATAATCACATCATAAACATACACAAACCCCCTAACACACACACACACACAGGCAGGGTCAACACTTTCTCTGGATAAGTATGGGTGTGTGTGTGCATGAGTGCGTATGTGTGTGTGTCTGGTACCTGTGCTGGACCATGCTGTGGATCAGTTTACTGAAGGTGGACTGATAAACGGTGGGTATCCAGTGGTTCAGAGGGTGTGTGTGAGACTTCAATGTGATCACCTGAATATTCAACAAATCAGCCAACTGCACAAATGCCATCTTCGCTGCAATACACACACACACACGCACACATTTAGATCTATACTACTCCATTAAGTTTTAGTAAAAGTGTCTGTGTGTGTCCTGACCGACATGTCCAGTGCTCTGAGGATCGCACACACTCCACAGCAGCTCTCGGTGTGTGTTGCTGATGTCAGGCTGGATGAGACTCACTAACTGTTTCCAGCGTGTTTTACTGATAGTTGGGTCCTCCTCGGCCCCGCCCACTTCCTGCAGCAGAGAAAAGGCACGACACAATTTCTGTCTCTTGGCCCTTACCAGCTGCCGTACTTCCTCCTGCATGTATTCATGTGCGTGTTCACACGCATGCACGCACACACACGCGCACACACACACACACACACACGAGAGAGAGAGAGAAGGTTAGCGATCCAAACACCAAAACGAACAATTCTAATGCTCTTGTTCCAGCACAGTGATGTTCATTTGATTTCAATGAATCATTAGCAGTAGCAGTAGTGTTCTTCACAAACCTTCAGATATTTCCTGTAGTTGTTGTAGACGACAGCCAGGAACACAGACATGAAGGTGTAGGTGTTAATGACGATGTAGAGGATGAAGAACACGGCGAAGAACGAGCTGTGGTTGTACGCCGGCATCCTTCAGGATAAGACAGACAAGTGAACCCTCACAGATGAGCACGGCTTCCCGAGAAATCAGAGGGACACACACTGTGAGAATGTACAGCACCATCAGGAATGAGGGGAACGTGTTCACGTTGACACTTACATGACGTCGGGACTGTTTGCGGTTGTGACCAAAACATACAGATCAAAGACAATCTCCAGGTAATCGGTAAAATACGGAGCGCCGTCTACAGTCTTAAGATTCCTAAAGAAAGACAGATTCATCACATACACATGAGGCACCAGTGGTATACAGGTGAGGGCTGTAGTGTGTGTGTGTGTGTGTGTGTGTGTGTGTATATGTGTGTGTACCGTTTCCCCAGCAGTTTCAGAGCCATCAGTGAAAACATCAACACACTGAATATAAAGAGAAAAAACACCACCAGGATTTGGGGGAGTGCGTTACGGATACTCCTGAATGCCCTACGCAGCTATGCGCGCACACACACACACACAAGATTATGTTCAAAATTTATACAATAAAAAAGATTGTCAAAACAGTATATTATGTATGTGTATATATATATATATATATAAGTGTGTGTGTGCTACCTGTCGTCCCTCTGTGATGTTAATGAGCAGAAGGGGCCTAAAAACTCTGGACCATCTCACAGCCGAGTGTCCACAAAACCTCAGAATACCATACACAGTTAAATCTACCACACACAACTTGCACACACACACACACACACACACACACACACACACAATTAACAAGGTTTTAGGTAATAACAGTCTGAGCTGCATTGTAAATCATTTTAGGACCTGACAGCCAATAGGGGGAACCATTTCACTTGTTGACAGATACTGATATGCATGTAACTGATTCTGATTCACTTGTTGACTGACTGATCTTGATGCTGACAGATCTGACTGATCCACGCGCTGCCCAACTCAGAGTCGCTTGCTGACCGATTCAGACTCTGATTCGCTTGCTGACCGATTCAGACTCTGATTCGCTTGCTGACCAATTCAGACTCTGATTCGCTTGCTGACCGATTCACTCTGATTCGCTTGCTGACCGATTCAGACTCGCTTGCTGACCGATTCTGACTCGCTTGCTGACCGATTCTGACTCGCTTCCTGACCGATTCTGACTCGCTTCCTGACCGATTCTGACTCGCTTCCTGACCGATTCTGACTCTGATTCCCTTGCTGACCATTTCAGAGCAGAAATGCTGAATGGGTAAAAGCTAATGTTAAAATGTAATCCTAAACCCCCGCTGCTTTACTTATTTATTTATTTTTTACACACACGCACTCACACAATGCTTTAATGGCATTGATCAGTTTTTACAGACCGTAGAGGATTAGGGAACTAGGGAACACTGGTAGGAAGATGATGAGGACGATGACAGAGTGGTATTACCATGATGGTGATGAGGATACAGATGTTTTTAGGATCTCTGATGAAAACGCGACGGGGAATTACTTTAGCATAATGAACCATTCGAGCAGAAAACACCGTCAGACAGAGGATCTCAATTACTGAGGTGGCCTGAGGAACGAACGAACGAACGAAAACACACACACACACACACACACACACACACACACACACACACACACACACACACACACAGTTATCTTTATTCAAATGAAAGAATCACATTTATAAGCATGGCATCATTGTAAATAATCTGGCAATGATACATGTATTAAATGTTTATGAATCAATGAATCTGCTTTCGAAGAAAAAAAAAGTGTATTCTGATTCTATTGACTGATTCAGCACCTGATTCCAGTGCTTTTTTATTTTACTGATTCAGTCCTGAATGTAAATATCTCTAATTATAATCATTCTGTTCTCAATATAAGGTATGTTGAGTCTTCTTTTGACTATTTGAGTGGGTCATTTTAATCCCACTGTAATTAAATCTGTGTCAGATTATTTTAATACCAGTGTGACTCCCAGTTAATAACGGATTCAGATATTGTGATAAAGAGGGAAACTAACAGTCACTCAACTAATATTACACAATGAGACATGACAATTGTGTGTGTGTGTGTGTGTGTGTTACCGACCCACAAGGGCAGGGGAATAAGAGCAGGCTCCTCAAACAACGCAAGCGACAAATCCAGTATGATGAAGACGTACACACATAGGCGCAGCAGCCAGTGATTATACAACAGGTAAAGTCTAAACAAACAAACAAAACAAAAAAACACACCTCAGATCTATCCTTGTGTAAAGTGTAGTGTGAGTTGTAAAGTTGTGCAAGTTGAGTAGGGTGTAGTTGTGTGTTGCATAGTGCGAGTTGCGTAGAGTGTAGTTGTGTTGTGTGAGTTGCATAGAGTGTAGTTGTGTGTTTCATAGTGTGAGTTGCGTAGGGTGTAGTTGTGTGTTGCGTAGAGTGTAGTTGTGTGCTGCATAGTGTAGGTGTGTGTTGCATATTGTAAGTTGCGTAGAATGTAGTTGTGTTGTGTAGTGTGAGTTGCATAGAGTGTAGTTGTGTGTTGTCCAGTTACCGCACTGCCTGTGGTGTCGTGTCAAAGATGATGTTCCTGTTGTGCTGAGCATCTGATACATACGCTGCAGCCAGGTTTAACCTCTTCACCCACCCACACACACACAGTTAAATAGTTATTTAATATTTCACAGCTGGTGGAGTCTGGGGTTAGTAAAAATCACAACAACGACCATTATTCTGAGCTCGAGCTTTATCAGCAAGCAATACAAGTTGCGCGTTGCAACTGTTGCAAAAGTTGCAACGAAACCGCGCGCGCGCGGTTAAATCGCTGTGTAGCGGTTGGAGATACATATCGAGGCGGCTTCTAAGCTTTCCTTACGTGTTCTCCGGTGTCGGGGTTTTGTCTGTCTCTCTCAACTCCGTCTGTCTCTCCGGCGGTTCTGTTTCGCTCTCCTGTCTCTTGTTCAGCCATCTTCTCTGTTTTTCATCCAAAAAACTCCTCTCTTCCTCTCCGCCTTCCCTTTTTCCCCTTTCTCTGTTTTCCTCCTTTCTCTGTTTTCCTCCTCCTCTGCAAGAATTCCGGCGCTCGTGACTTCCACACCGGATTCCTCCTATTACTTTTACGCGCGCGCGCACACACACACACACACACACGCGCACACAAACTTTTCTTTGGCTTTAAAGGACAATCGCACACTCGCATCCCATAGCGGAGTAATCAGTGTGTGTGTTTGTGTATCCGGTGAGTTGGGCTCGCGCAGCCTGACTGTCATGTGACAAAGCGGAGCGGAAATAGCGGCGCGAGCACTGAATCCAGATTTTATAGGAGTTTAACTGCATGCATTAATCATTAACACACACATTTCAGTTAGTGTTAATTTTTTTCTTTTCGTTTTAAAGTCATAAAAAATATTAACACCGTTTTCCGGCCTGGATGTGAACCTGCTGCACACCACTTTTAACACACTGGAGTGTATTTCACGTGTCAATTTCACGTGGCAATCAGTAACCTTACTGCTTTACTGACTCAGCATCGAAACACTGAATCGACTCTTTTGAATCCCTTTGTGTACTTCTTGGTTGAATGATTTGAAATGAGGAATTATATAAAGACAATATAGAAGACACTGACAAAAAGACTCGGAGTTAAAAGTCTTTAATGTGCATCAGTGTGAAAGGTCATTTAGTGTTAGACACATCTGTATTTGCCTTATCGGAAATTAAAACTCTTAGATGTTCAAATGTATGAATCATCATCCAGTTTAATTCAGAGGCAAAGTTTAAGCAGCAAAATCTCTCTCTCTCTCTCTCTCTCACATGCACACCCCCTGCCCGCCCCCCCATCCCATTATCTCAGATCACTAGCTGAGGCGTAGTTTGTAAGTGTGATTGATACAAAGATTAATAATTAGATTGCAGCAGTAAGAACACTACAGATCGGGATCAAGAGCTGAGCATTCTCACTCATTAGTGCAGAGTGTCTGATTATGACATCATCATCTAAATGATTTGCATATTGTCTCAGGCTGCAGGAGTTCAGCTCCTTGATGTACACTTTATGGCCGAACGTTTGTGTACACTTGCAGTGGAATCCAGACGAACACAGCTGTACAGAACCTCTTTGTTTTTGCGTAACAGTTTCTCTTCACTGAAACTAAGAAACCCAAACAGTGCTCCAAGCATGACAAAGCCCCTGTGCATAAAGCCCCCGAGCTCCATGAAGACATGGTGAGTTTTGTTTGGAGTGGAAGAACTCGAGCTTCCTGCACAGAGTCCTGACTCAACCCCACTGAACACCTTTGGGATGAACTGGAAAACCGACTGCACCCCTGAACCTCCTCACCAAACATTAGTGTCTGATCTCACTAGTACTATTGTGTTTGAAGGAACAAATATCTACAATCATGCAGCACACTCTAGTGGAAATCCTGCACACAAGTCTGGATTTTACTGTATTATAGCAGCAAAGAGAATGAATCTGGAATAAAATGCTCAAGACAACAGGGGTGAAATGGTCAGGGGTGCACAAACCTTTGGCCATATAGTGTAGAACTCCACACTGAGCTGAGAGTGGTGCAATAAAGCATACAGGTCAAAGGTCACTCCTGATGAAAGTAAAAGGCACAAGTACAGTGCAGAAGAGACAGAACATGCAGACATACAGACAGACAGATTTCTTTTTATCTGATTGTTGTAGTTTGAGGTCTCACAGTGAAACTGAAGAATCAATGCTAATCCTAACCATCACGGTAATCATCGAGCAGCTGAGTGAAACTTAACAGCATGAACCGATACTGATTTATATCCTGTCTGATTCTGATTCATTTTTTCAGCTGTCAAGTCTTTCCAGCATTTGGACTCATTTGGTTGGTAACAGGGCGGCACAGTGGCTTGGACTCCTGCCTCACAGCAAGGTGATGGGTTCAATTCCCACCCAGGGTGTTCTGTATGGAGTTTGCGTGTTCTCCCCGTGCTTGCGCGGGTTTTTCCCGGGTACTCTGGTTTCCTCCTGTCTACAAACACATGCGATTGAGCATAGGCGAATTGGCTACTTGAAATTGTCCAGAGGAGTGAATGTGTGTGTGTTAACGGTTCTCTATCTCTAAGTGTTAGCCCTGTGATTAACTTCCGTTAGTCCACGGTGTTTCCTCGCCTCACGCCCCAAGTTAACTGGGATAGACTCCTGTGCACTGAACAGGATATAGCACTATACAATGAATGAATGGTTGGTGATGGATTCTGATTCAATTCAATACAATTTTATTTCTAAAGCAATTTTACCATTAACATTTGCTCAAAGCACCTGAAAATATATAATTTAAAATGAATAATAAAGAATGAATAAAATTGAAATTGAAATTAAATTAATTCCAATGAGCAAGCTTGTGGGTGCATCAGATTGATGTAAATTGACACCGATTTCAGACTAAATCAGATTCAGATGTAGACTGATTTTGCTTTAGGTTGACTCGGATTGATTCAAATTAATAAAAGATGTATTCAGTCGGATTCAGTCTAATTTCGATTCTCAGCTTCATTTGAATTCCGATATAGATTTAGACAAAGTTTGCTTTAGACTGATTCGGAGTAATCAAAAGACTGATGTAGACTCATGGGGCAGATGCATGAGTCAGAGGAGCTGTGGGTGCGGTGGATTTGCTCTGATGGAGGAAAATGCCCCGATATGCCATACGCCGTTGGGTTCGAGGCTGTGGGCAGAGCCCGCATGCCGGTACAGCACCATGTCCTTGGCATTTCCCTTCATACACGTGGCGGCATCCAGCAGGTCAGCCACAATGGAGGATGTGTTAGCCGGGAACAGCATGGCCGGCGTGCAGCATTCCGTGGCTGGAGACACGGCATACAGCTGTGGGGAGACACGCCTCAGCTCCAGCAGGTAGTGGCGCCCTAAAAGCTCCGCCACCACCATGATGTAACCCACTAGGAAGAGGAAAAGAGGCACAGAGAAGCGCAGACGGACTCGAGGGAAGAAGCTTAGAAAGAGAAGAATAAGTGCCGCCCCAAACACGCCGAGTCCCACCCACTCCAGGATCCGGTACGGCTCTGGGTTCCAGTAGCGCTGCAGCCGCTCGGGATGATACAGCTTAACATAGAGTGAGTGTGAAATAAACCTTCGGCTGAGTAAATCACGGATGATGGAGAAGAAGTCAGTGCAGGGCAGAGCGTCATCCTCCAACACCACCAAGTTCCTCGGCTTCAGCATCTCAATGCTCTGACGCAGACAGAACACATAATCTCTTTTCTCCTTCTCAAACACGTTCACGTTCTGATCTAAGCCTTTCCCCCGCCTCACCACACGGAATCGCTTCTCCACCAGTCTGGTGTCCTCGTTCTCCTGGGAACCGCCTTCCACATCACACACCAGCACAGATGCACCCCCTGCATCACCGAAATCCTGCAGGAGCACGTCGAGCCGCCGCATCACCTGCAGCAGGTAGTGATACTGCTGTCCCTCATTCCGGCGGGACGTCACCACAGTCACCAGCAGCTCCGGCCGCGCCGAGACATCCTGCTGCACATCTCCGCCCACCAACATGTCCTGCCAGTAGGCAAGGGCCTCCTGCCCATCCTCGTAACTCAGCCTCAGGGCTTCCTCACTCCTCTGCTCCAGGTACCAGGACTTTAGGAAGTAATAGGAATAGAGACAACGATGGCAGCACACAGGCAGAAGCACCCCAAACGTCAGCACACACAGAGCCAGCGCACGGGTCACATGACTCGACCAGAAACAATGCTGCAGCACCAAACGCCTCCATCGGCCCATTGATGTGATCCGTGCTCTGTAAAACACACACACACACACACACACACACACACACACACGATTCTGTTTTATTATTCTCTCTTTAAAGGTGCCTACAGAAATTCATTTTACGCAAGTTGACATGATTCTTTATGGTATTTATGAAATGTCTGTGACATGTTTGTGAACTTGAACTTGTTTTGGTTAAAATTCCTTTCAGATTTTTAAAAAATATAATTTTGTCTTGTAAAATCCAGCTCTGTACACAGCGACCCATTTTGGTGCTTTTCCCACCCATAATGTGTTGCCAAGTTCAGCTACTTTTCATAAAATACACAAATCTTGTCGTAATTTATTATAACAGTATGCACTTTGGGCAGGTTTTTTTTTTGCATGGTGCTATTTTTGCCTTATAGTCCGCTTTATACAAAAAATAGACATAAAAAAATAACCAATAATTCCTAGCGTAGTAGGCTATGATAGATGAGCTAGAGTTTTTAGCTTAGCTTTAGCTTTGTTTACCCAAGCACATGAGCTAGATGAGCTTTCTTTGCTCTGCCACTTCCTATTTCCTATAGTTATAGTTTTTACCTGCTACTCTTTCTAATTTTCTTTTCAACATGGAGCACATTAAATACAGCAGAGAAACTCTGATGTCTAT
>JAOUQX010000001.1:20069399-20085120 GCA_028566295.1 Liobagrus marginatus
TCGCTCTTCGACCTTTTCGTATTTCGACCGGTTTTAAGGAACGGATTAAAGTCGATAAGCGGGGTACCACTGTAATACCAGTATAATACAGTTACAAATTATACAAATCTCATATATACAAAGTTATGTCCTCATAAATTCATTAAAACAAGTTTACACACACAGCTGATGGAGTAATGTTTCTGCAGGGATCTTCTGCACCATCTCCTTGTGTACCTACGCCTCCAGCGTGACCTATGACCTCTCCCGGAACCCGCCCTTTATCTACGGTCTTCCGGGCGATGTGGATCATTGGTTTGGTTGGTCAGTGCTGTGTGGGTGGGCATGTCTAGGGCTGACGGCGGTGTGCGGCTGCATTAGTACCGCCTCCCCCTTCATCACTCGCCACAAAAGCACACACACCTCTGCGGTGTGAGCTCTTCAACAGCCTCGACATCTCACACACCTCCACGTCAGTGTATTACATCATGTTCATCACGTGTTTAACATTGGCGGAGCTTCAGTGTAAGCAGACTGGATCATGTGACACCGTCACTGTTCAGCTGGTAGAAACACTTCAACACCGCTTCAGCAGTATTACAATTCCACACAGCACTGCACACATTTAGGCTGTTGAGTATGAATTATGATTGGTCATTTCCTCACTAAGACTTTACCTCAATGTCCCCACTATTACACACACACACCCATCCACAACCCCTGTCCACTCACACACACACACTCATGTGTGAGGACTGTCCCATGAGAACTGTGATGAGGGTAATGATGATGATCATGTGACACTGTCACTGTTCACAGTACAGTTACTGAACGGTGACAATACAGAAGTGTGTGTTTGTATTAATATTGTGTAATGTGGAGTTTAGATGAACAGAGTAACGGAACCTGAACAGTGTTAATGAGGAGTTTATGAAACTGCACTAATCACATCTAATTAGTAACATTAGGAAGAACATGAAGATGAGATAAACACACTGAAAACATTTTTATAATAATAAGAAAAACAGTAATAAGATGATGCCGGTGGTAGTTGTGGCTGTTAAACACTATGTGTGTTACTGAGTGTGAACTGTGAATAATAAAGTCCTGTACAGATATAATAAAGAAAACTGGTGTGTGTGTGTGTACTGTACAGCATGTGTGTTAGAGAGATAGTCATTTACTGCTACCTAGTGGAGAGTTAAAAAATTTCTTTTTTTTAAAGTTTAAATTCTTAAATTTCACTGCTGAGTCTTTCTGTGATTTTCTATCTGTTCATCACAGACAGAAAATCACATAAAGATAGACATTTGTTTTTCTGGCAGCAGTGGTGAGACACAAACATTAGTGCGTTGGTCGGTAGGGGGCGCTTCAGCATACTTACTGACGTCATTCATTCTAAATAGGCATTTTAAACAAGTTCTTAATGTTCATTATTAAAATGATGAAGTGACCCACAGCCAACAGATTCAGCCCCATCTCCAGCTCTTCACTCTCCGAGTGATCTATAATCATCAGGACTACAGGTGAAACACGGCACACACTTAAAGGAAACACGGTGTGACATCACAGTGGCCATTAAACGCTTTCATTATTAAACCAATGACAGTTCTCCTGAAACACTGAGAGCTATGATAAATAATCAGCTCACTGGAGTGCAGCGGAACCCAGAGTGGCCCATGCTAAAGGTCTATGCTAAAGGGTTGTACTGAAGGTCCATGCTGAGGGTAAATGCTGAAGGTCCATGCTAAAGGTTCATGAGGGGGGTCCATGCTGAGAATCCGTGATGAAGGTCATCCGCCATGCGGATGTCCATGCTGAGGGACTATGATGACGGTAAATGCTGAAGGTCCATGCCGAGGGGCCAGGCTGAGGGACCATGCTGAAGGTCCATGCTAATTGTCAGTACGCCATCGGTTTGGTGATTGTACAGTAACTCTATGAATAAATTTATATCTGAGGTAACGTAAGTGATGGAGGATCTGTCTCCCTTTCCCCCCTCACACTGGAACATTAAACTCCCTCAGCCTCGGCCATGTTTCCCAGTTGCATAGCAACAGTGCTCTGACTTTTCCACCGAGAATGAGTTCTGTTGAAAACTCTGGGATCAAACAGCAGCATTCACAACACGACGGTTATGAAGATGTTCATGAACAGTCTGTTCATTATAGCAGGAACATTCAGCGTTTATGTTTAATGTAGCTGTTTGTCTCATATGATAATTAATAGTCTGTATGCTAACAGTCAGAATGCTGCTGTACACTACATACAGAACACGGTTTACAGCAACATACACACTGACTCACTTCTCCTCCTTATTAAACACACATGCGCTACGCAGAAGTGTAACCTGTTTACAATAAAATCCTTCGCGAATCAAAGGCACTAAGAAAGTGACTCTGAATCGACTCACCAGCCCAAAGTGAATCAAACATGCTGTGGATTTTTTCTGAGCTGCTAAACAGAGCTGGAATGTGATTTATGACACCTACTACGACAACAAAAACAAATGTCAGGTACTTGAAACCAACTCTTGTTTTTATTTAATTATTTAACACTTTTTCCGACGACCTAGCAGTTTCTGCGCATGAGCATGCCGTTGACCACACCCACAAATCCAAATATATTTTAAACATTGGCTGAATTTTCTTGTAATAAGATAATAAAAAACGTAGTTTTACAGTAATAAACAAAATATTACAAAATGCTCTGGATATTGTTCGACATTTATATGATGTATGAATTACATGTATCATATGTATGAATGTTTAGCCCCGCCCATTCAGCTTTTTTTTTTTTTTTACTATTTAATAAAATGCAATAACAAAGTGATCAGATTAAAGACTGAGATGTATTCAACTCCCTCTGATTTAGACTCAGTAAACAGAATGTGTGTGTGTGTGTGTGTGCGCACGTGTGTGATCCTGAAATATGAGCAGTCATCATTATTATTGGTCTCAGACTCCGGCACCTGACCAAATGTACGACTGTTTGTTTCTTCAGGTCTTCGCTCTGATCCCAGAGCAGTTACCCCTGAATCTCCCTAAGCTCATGGAGCTGTGTGACATTCTGTTCTGTGTGTCTGATTATCTCTGGTCCAGTTGAGTTTTCTTGCTTGTGTTGATGCTTTGAAGTCCTTTATGATGCAGGGAGTCTGTAACAATGCGATAATGACTCTCTCCCTTCTCTCCCCTTCTCCTAAGGGAATCACTTCCCTTATTTAATTACTCTAAATAAAGCTAGGATGCTAGGCTAGCTTGTGTGTGTGTGTGTGTTCAGAAGCCCGTGATGATGCAGTAGGCCTCGAGTGAGGACAGGATGATGTAGAGAAGCCACAGGCTGAAGAACAGGCCGCTGGTGAGGTGTTTGGCCCCCCGAGGCCCTCCCAGCTCGCCCCCAATGCTGGGTCGGCGCCGGTACATCAGCACGGCGATGCAAATGAAGGCAAAGATGGTAAAAAGCGTGACAGAGAAGGCGAGAGTTCCAGGCGCCACTCGAAATTCGTTACCGTGCCACGTATGGAAGACGGCGGCGATGGACCAGGCCACACCGATACCCAGGAACACGTTCACGGCATTACTACCCGTCACATTCCCGATTGACGCATCCGCATACTGATCCTGTGTCGCTGCCACCTTACTCGCAAACGTATCTGTGTGAGAGAAAGAGAGAGAAACACGGAGAGGGAGAGAGACAGACAGAAAGCGAGAGTTACTTTCCTTTTAATTTTCTTATGTTTAAACATGTCTGTAATATTGATGCATAAACGCCCCTGTATATTACTGATGTTAGTGCTTTAGCATAATAATTTACACATTTATGCTAATAAAGCACTATTGACTTGAAATTACTTGACAGAGAGTGAGAAAGAGAGAGAGACAGAGAGAGAAACAGACATTGATCACTCCTGTCTGTCTTTCAGCCCTCTCAGGAGCTGTTAGAGTGGTACTCGACTTATAAACATTGTTACATGTTGAAATGCAGCGAAGCTGGGTGATGCCTCAGGGGTGGAATTTAGGACCTTGTGAATGAATGAGTGAATGTGAGTCACTAACCTGGGACGGAGGTGCCGAGGGCCACGAACACCACGGCAGTGACCGAGTCCTTCAGGCCGATGGTGCAGCCGAAGTGCGAGGCCAGGTCACCGATGATGGCCGTCAGCAGACCGATCCCACAGATGGACACGGTGAAACATGCCCAGCCGTTCCAGTAATCAGTGGGAGGAACCAACGCAAATGTCACCTTCCAGAAAACCGTCAGGAAGTGCATGACGTAATCAAAACACGAGGGCAACTTCTCTTCATCATCATCATCATCACCACCTGAACACACACAATATACACATTGTAACACTCTGAAACTCAACTACACACCCACACACCCACACAGATGCTGTGTGTGTGTGTATTTGCTTGCATCACCTGAGTTGACTTTAATGGCCTCAACAAACTGCTCTCTCCAGCTGTTTGTCCCCACCAGTAGAGCCAGGTTTGTTTTCTTTATTAATTTATCTACTGTGCTCTGAGGACACACACACACACACACACACACACACACACACACACACACTTTAGCAGGATTACTAGTAATAAGTAATTACTTATTACGAGTCGTGTGTGTGTGTGTGTGTGTGTGTCCAAGTGTGTTTGTGTGCATGCCTTGAACTCGTACGACTCCTCAATGATGACTTCCAGTCGTGAGTTTTCTCCTAAAGATGGCCGTCCCAGCTCTGCAATCCTCATCTCCTCCACCTCCTTCAGAGAGAGAGAAGGCTTCATTCCGTCATCTGACAGACAGACAGACAGACTGTTGTTTAGAATACCGTAATGCTGTAGGAACACTACATGGATCAAGCCAGTAAAGCTTGTTGAACTAAATTAAAGTGAGACAGATAGAGGATCTTAATGGTTGATTTTATATTAAACTGACATACAGACATACAGACCAATGCCTAGAGAGAAAAGCAGAGGAACATTCAGGCATACACACAGAGCTACAAACAAAAAGACTGAGATACAGACCAGGAGAGACAGACAGACAGACAGACAGCCAGAAAGAAAGACAGGACAACAGACAATCAGATACCTGTAAAGTTGATGATGTTAGAGGAGATTGGGTTGTCTCTACCCTGAACCTTCCGGTACACATCTTTCCCTAAAGAGACACACACACACACACTTGTGATACAGATTGAAAAAGTGCTGTACATCGAAACAATAAGTGCTCTACTTGTAAACAGGAAGTGCTTTACATGTAAACAGGAATTGTGGCGAAGGTAAACAGGAAATGCAGTACATCAAAACAGGAAATGTTGTTTTGGTAACCAGGAAGGGCTGAAAAAGTAGACAGGAAGTGGTGTACAGGCAAACAGGAAGTGCTGTTTTGGTAAACAGGAAGTCAGTATAAAAGGTAGACAGTAAGTGCTGTATATCTAAACAGGAAGAGCTATGAGAGTAAACAGGAAGTGCTGTTTATTTATACAGGAAGAGCAGTACTGGTAAACAGAAAGTGCCATTTTGGTAAACAGGTAGCGCTATGACCGTAAACAGGAAGTGCCATTTTGGTAAAAAGGAAGTGCTATAAATGTAAACAGGCAGTGCTGTATATTTAAACAGATAGTTCTATACAAATAAACAGAAAGTGTTTATAGTGTGTATAGCTAAACAGAAAGGTCAGTACATGTCAACAGTAATAGCTGTACAGATAAACAGGAAGCTGGAACTACATTTTGTGTGAGGGTTTAAAAAGGATGATTCACGTGGTTAAACATTTAGAATAAACTGAAGTTTCAGTTTCTTACCAAACAGCTGTTTATCTTTTAAAAAGAAATATATTGTTAGCATAACTCATTAGATTCACTGCTAAAGATTTTAACATTAGCATTTTCAATAAAAAGGACATACCTGTCTTCACAAAGCCACCTAAATCTGCAAAAAAACAAAACAAAAAGAAAATGAAACTTAATGACAATTCAACTGTATTGATGATGAATAATTAATGAACAATTTATGAATGTAGATTAAAATTTGCAGAATGTAGGAGCAGTTGGGAAAAAAGATATACTTGTTATAATGACCTTAGTCTTACAAATGCTGTCAATCAGCTAAACCAAACCATGATGCTAATGAGGCTAACAGCGAACTGCACTGCACAGCCTCCAGTTTAGCATGGTGAGGAACATGTTTGTTATTAGCTCCTCCCACAGCAGCTCCTCCACTCGCTAAACTAGAGGCCATACGCTTCTGTGCAGAACACAGGAACCAGTGTCAGCTCATCAACTACATCAGACCCACAGATACACAGTGGGACAGACATACAGACTGGGTGGCAGATAGAAAGACAGACACAGATACTTACCACATTCATGCAGTAAGACAGCTGATGGATGAGAGAAGAAAGACAGAAACAGAAGTTTGAGTGAGTGATGAAAAAAGCAGCGCTTTCAAACACACACCAATCACTTTATTCAGCATGGTTTGTGTGTGTGTTTTATGCTCATGATCATGTTCCTAACATTGGCTTTGATCTCTGATTTCTGAAACTGATCTACTCTTCATCTGTGTGAAGATTCGGCTCCAGCACTGAAGATTTAGGATGGAAGCGGATGTTTAGCGCTGAGATGATCTTTAACTAAAGCTTCCTCAGCACGACGCTGAACGTTAAGGGTAACGTGCTTTTAGGTGAGTAATACAGTGAGAATGTGAAGCTTTGGGTGTAAAGCTCTGCTGGCTGTGAGGAGGAGGAGGAGGAGCAGAGCAGGAGAAAGAGAGCCAGGCTCAGACACATAGGAAGCTGCAGGCGTAAAGAGAGCAGAGCTTTGAGAGCCGATAGAGAGCTTTTTAACAGCACATCTCGCCCTCTTTCACCTGTCCATCCTCTCCTCCTCCACTCGGGCTCCTGCAGCTGGATGTAGAAGCTCGCCTGCTTGTCGTACTCATCGTGGTCAATGATTTTAACCCTGACACTTTTCCTGCAGAAGGAAACACATTTATCAGTAAACATCACCATCATCGCTAGCACTGCTAGTACGCCGGCGGCCATCTTTACTGAGAACTCTGCCAGCAGGTGGCACCGGACTACTGGGTTACACTGAGAAGGGTTGGAGCCTAATGATATGAGTGAGTGAGGGCGGAGCTTAGAGGAGCACAGCCCACCTTTTCTCTCACTCATCTCCAACAATCGCGGCACACCGATCTCCATGAAGAAGTTCTTGTTCTTTTCGTACTCCTCGTCATCAATAATATTGATCTGAACAGATTTACTGAAAAAGAGAAAAAAGGGAGAGAGACAGGCAGAAAGAAAGAGAGAGAGAGAGAGAGAGAGAGAGAGACAGAAAGACAGTTGCATAGGTAAGAGCAGTGTCAGGAAATAACAGCTTTAGGGATGAGCAGGAGAGAATGAAGTGTGTGTGTGTGTGTGTATGCACGCGCGCGTGTGTGTGTGTGTGTGTGAACTAAAATTTGCACTTGGGCCTGTTTGAGTGATGTGAGGGACGGGATTTGTGTCATAGAGAAGTGAGAGGGCAGGGCTTGTGTCAGTAAATTGAGGGCGGGGCTTGTGTCAGTTATGTGAGAAATTGAGGCTAGTGTGATGTGGGTACTTGAGGCACCAGTAACAACATTTTTGTTGTAATGGGTTAGGAGTTTAGAGTTTTATTAGCTGATGATTCATGTTTCCATGGTGGATAAACACACACGTCTTTGGCATCTGATTGGTCAGCGAACATTCAGAGTACCATCCAGAATGTAAACAAGGACGTGTTTCCTAGACTATCACACTTTATAAACCATAGCGCCATGCTGTTAGGGATGATCTCATCATCATGGCAACAAAGCAAACACACTCGCACACACACAACAGAGTGTAAACCCTGCACTGTAAAACAGTACTAAACTCTGGAAAACTGGAACACACACACGCACTAGTGAAACTGAAGAGAAGTTTTTTTTGTTTTTTTTTTACCTCTCTATATTTATAATTTATTTTACTATCCAAACACGCACATTTTTATCCTGCAGGGGTCACAGTGGGCAGGGGCGTTAGAAAGCTGCCTGTGTTTAGGAGGTACTTCAGTCACACAGAATTAATAATAACAATAATAATAATAATTATTATTCAAGAAATCTAAAAAGACCACGCTTACGATATTAAACCAAAGTAATCAAGTTATAAGCCAAAAGATCCATTTTGCATATCTCTGAACCAGTAGGTGGCGCTATGACAAAACTATGCATGCACCCTCTGGTCATGACTGACCACAGCTACCAAGTTTCGTGTGACAACATTAAAGCATGGCCAAGATTCAGCCTCATATCCATCTTGATGTACTCGACGAATAATTCGTACACGTTGTATGCAAGAACAATAAGCGCCATCAGCAATATTTTAATACATTTTCTAGATACCGCCTACCAAGTTTCGTGCAAATTGACGAAATGACCTAAGAGTTCGAAAAAGTATGTTTTTTAAAAAAAATTCTAAATGGCAGGAATATTTTTCATGATGGAAAATGGCATCATACGGTGAATCTGCATGAGCCAAGGAATCAGAGGAAAAGGGAATTTTGTTTCTTGGACTTACGTGTCAAAGGTTATGACTATAAACAAGAGTGAAACCGTGACATTTTGGTGGTGCTAGAAAGATTGTGATAAAGACTCCAAAGTTGCTATCGTGGCAGTATAACCCGCTGTCATCTATCTGTGTGCCAAATTTCATAACTTTCCCACGTACAGTTGTAGGGGCTGCAATAGACTCCCATTACGGAAGAAGAAGGAGAAGAAGACCCCTAATAATAATAATAGTATAGCATATATGTGTGTGTACGTGTGTGTGTTTGTTTAGAGAGGAAAGATGTTTTTCCAGTATCTATTCCGTCAGTACCCTCCCCAGGGCATCAGCTTTGTGACCCTTTAACCCAAACGCAGAGATCAACAAATCCCACATCTGATCTCAGACTGTTCACTAACTGCAATATACACATCCCTTACAAAGAACACATTAGTTTAGTTTAAAACACATACACATCACTCCTTTACAAACCAATACACACAACACTACACATCACACACACCAACAAACTAGTGCACAAACCATTATACACTACTACACGCCACTACACATCGCACAGCTACAAACCAGGTCACACAACTACAAACCAGTACACACACCGTTACACATTTACATTTAAAGTACTTAGCAGACGCCCATTTCCAGACGTACAAGAGTGCTTTAAAGTCTCCATCAATTAATATTTCAATTCCGGTTTGTTGTATTAGAACGAAGTGCATCAAGCATAAACCTGTTGAAAAAAGAGAAATTGTTAGAAAGTTTTTTTGTAGTAATAAGTAAGTAAAACACCAACTATCATGGGGTAGGTATTTTAGAAAGAGGTAGGTCTTTAAGCATCTCTTGAAGACAGACAGTGACTCGGCTGATCAGAGACTGATGGGAAGTTCATGCCATCACCTCGGTGCCAGAACAGAGTAAAGTCGTGAGGCAGAGCTACCATGTGTCCTGAGGGAGGATGGGACCAGGCGTGCAGTGCTTGTTGATCTGATGGAGCGCGGTGCGGTGCGTGGTTACACACCACTACACATCGCAAACACCTACACGCCAGTACACATAACTACAAACCACTACCAATCAAACACACCTACAAACCAGTACACACACCTACAAATCAAACACTTACATGGCAGCAGACACCTAAACACCATTACACACATACAATCCACTATACAATACTTTATTATACACTACTAATACTGTACTCTTCAGTTTTTATGACCAGGGTTCTACATAAAACAACGCACAACAATGCTATGCTAATTTAGGGTTCAAAAACACAGACGTGTGTGTGTGTAAGATATATGTCATCCTGCATCATCTCACAAACTCCAAACACACTCCAGCACCTGGCTATATAAGGAGCGTTAGCGTTAGCAGCAGCCGGTGGACTTCAAAGTGCAACTCCTCACCCAGCGCTCCTCCGAACTGTCCGAGACCTCGGCCTGTTTATTTTCTGCGGATCCAATCTGCCCTCATTTCGTCCTCCCTCAAACAGAAAATGATCACGTGATACTGCAGATAAACAGCGACGTGACTATGTTTGTGTGTGTGTGTTCCATAAGAGGACATACTCCAGCTCCTGACAAGTAAAGGAAGGAAACTCCCAGTGATGCAGTGATTTTTACTATGGATCATTTCCTTCAAAAGCCTGATGAAGTCCAGCTGTGGAAGAATCTCAATATTACGCTGCAGCTCAGCATTAGCAATGCACTAGCAGTTAACCCTAACGCTAACCCAGCAGATGACTATGCATCAATCCATTGTCTACAGCTTATCTTGTTCAGGGTCGTGGGGCACCGGAACCTATCCCAGCTAACTGAGGGCATGAGGCGGGGTACACCCTGTACAATAGACATTTAATCGCAGGGCTAACACTTAGGGACAGACAACAATTTAAACTCACATTCACGCCTACGGACAATATAGAGTAGCCAATTCACCCATATCCAATCACGTGTTTTTGAAGGCGGGAGGAAACCGGAGTGTCTGGGGAAAACCTGCGTAAGCATGGGGAGAACATGCAAACTCCACACAATAACACACTGGGTGGGAATTGAACCCATGCTCCCTCCTAGGAGCTGACTAGTTCTTGCTAATTTACTGAACTGTATTTCTCACATCATCGTCTCTTAAACCCTGGTTGCTGTGCTCACTTCCTGTCAGCTGACCTGCTCCTAGGCACGGTGGAACTCCATGCTAGCTGTAGATGCTAGTGCGGAACATAGTGTGAGATATTGACCTTCCTGACTGTTGTAGACTGAGTGTGTGTTAGTGTGTAAGTAGTGTGTACAGAAGATGTAATGCTCCAAGAACTACAGGATTGTTTATTCATGGTGTTAACCTCACCCTGATCATCTCAAAGCTATGCTAGTGTACATTAGCATTGTGGTAGCTGTGAATGAGAATAACGGCACACTGATGTACAGGAAGTGATCATTCAGTGCAGACGCTGGAACTCTTTAGGACTCTGCTGATCTCAGGACACTTCCACTGCAGCAGAGATGTACAGATAAACCTGACGCACGTTCTTCCTCTTATGGAACGCCTTGCCTCACCTTATCTCACGAGCCGGTTTCTTACTGCTTTATACACCTCTCCATTACGGGGATGGCTTAAATCTTCCTCCAGTCTACCCCTCTCCAGTTCTTCTCTAGTCTCTCTTTCTCTAGTCTGTCTCTAGTATTTCTTCATTCTCGCTCTCTTTTTCTCTCTCTCCTTACAGTTGCTCTCTTTCCCTTAGCTTTTATCTCCATGTCTCTCTCTTGAACACCCCCCATGCAGTGTCTCTCTCCGAGTCGGTCTTTCTCTATTTTTTTCCATTAGATTTTCTCTCCCCTATCTCTCTCTCTCTCACTCTTATTTAAAACAGTTTATTCATGCAGCAACAAACAGACCTTTAGCTTCACCTTCGTGCCCTTCAACACAGAGTTCACTTGAAATCTCTGTCTTTCGCTGGCACTCGTCAATGTCACGTCTAATTGTTCCGCGTAAAAGATAATCATGCTGTAAGGATGTCGAATCACCAAACACAGGAAACGTTCACGAAAGAGCCTGCCCCCCTGAGGAAGCTCAGACATCATGAGATTGTGGAAGAGAATGAAGAGATACAGCAGGGAGTACTAGAGGAGTTAAAAGCATCTACGCGAGTCACGCATAACACACACCGTAAAACAGCTCGTTAGGTACCGAACGATTAATGACTAACTCCAGGAGACTCCAGTTAGCGTGAAGAAATTAGCATCGTAGCAGCCACTCAAACTCTTGTGTATACACTAAACAGGGTTATTCAGTCAATATAATTTTCATACGAATAGGAAATGTTTACATTTACTTTATAGTATAGTTCCTGTATGTGTGTAAATAAGTAAATTTCTTTTACATTGTAATGGTTTGTATCTTTGAGGCTCACTGTTACTTAATATCAGACCCAAAGCACCACCCGTTAGAGGAACAACTTGCTTTTTCACCCCCAGGTGATTATTTGGAGATGTGGATGAGTTCATCCAAATCCACGATGCTGCTTAACGTAAAAGAATCAAATCGGAGCAAAGACTTACAAGATCTCATCGTTCTGGAACTCCAGGACTCCGTAGGTATCCTCAAAGTCTTCCCCTCCTCCTTTAGCTGTTCCTACGATGGTTTTATAGGGAACTGCAACGACCCCTCGGGCTCCAGACATTCTCATCACCTTCACCTCCATCACCCCGATGCTCTCGCTGATGTGCATCACTGGTTCCTCGAACGTGAAGATCCCGGCGTGATCGTCATCAAAGATGGTTACAGTGGCGGTGGATGGAAGTCCCAGTCCTGCGTGGCTGTCCACGTGATTGGACATTGACTCCCTGAGGTTTGTTCCCTCTGAAAGAACCCTGACATTGCTCAGGTGGACCAGGAAATGCTCATCTTCCTCAAAGATGTCGTCGTCTATGATTTCCACTCGGATTTCCTTCTCGGTCTCGCCCGGTTTGAAGACGATGACGCCCTCGGTGAAGCGGTAATCAGAGCCGGCGTTGGCGGTGCCGTCTTCTGTCCGGTAATTTACAGAAACCATGCTGGTCAGGTCACCTCCACGTCGGACCACATTCAGAGCCACAGAGCCACAGTTTTCCAAACACTGGTATGAACCGGGGTCGAAGAAGATCTTTGAGGAGGGATCGTTATCTGAAACCTCAGATCGTAGCTCGTAGGAGCCGAGCGCTTTTCTGGCATGATCTGCCGCATGTCTCTTCAGGATGTTTCCTGCTCCGGTCATTAGCCTTGTGGCCTGGCAGCGATAAAATGCTCGACTCTTCTGCTGCAGGCTGAGGAGTTGATAGTTAGCGATCTCGGCAAGCTGCTCCATGTCTTTCTCTGGATGTCTCTGTTTCAGTTCCTTTAAAATCCTGGCCATTTCTCTCCTAGTTTCCTCCTTGTCCATTTCTACAGGCTCATCTGTAGTTCCGTCTAGAAAGCTGAGCATCTGTCCATCCATTTCCACGTCTGTTTTTGACTGGAGTTCCGGTTCTCCTTCAGTCTCGATGATCATTCCTCGCTGCTTCCCGACTCGGTACCTTTTATAAACATATTTGTAGAATAGTAGCCTGCGGTCAGCGACCCATGCGAACAGCACGCAGATGGGGAAGAAGAAGAGTGTCAGTAGACCCTCCCACACCTCCACGACTCCAGGAGAAATAACCGCCAGGATCAGGTAGAGCCAGGTGTACGCAAAGATGCTCCAAGCTGCAGTGACGAAGAACACTCGGAGGTGTTTTACTTTGCGATGGTCGCCGTCCGGGATGACCGACACGCAAAGTCCGATAATGACGAACATGTTGAAGGCGGCGCTGCCCACAATGGTATTCGGCCCCAGATCTCCTGCATCGAAGTTGTGCCCACAGACCTCGACGACAGACAGCAGGATCTCTGGAGCAGACGATCCCAACGCCATCAGGGTTAGATTGGACACTGTTTCGTTCCAGATACGGACCGTGGCCGTGGTGCTTTCTCCATTCGGCTTCTTGATAGTGATCACCTTCTCCTGTGACGTGATAACCTCAATGGATGACATAAAACGGTCCGCGACGATGGAGACTCCAAGGAACATATACGCCATGGCAACGAAGTAGATGGTGGCTCTAGCCATCTTGTCGCCGAAGGACGGGTTTTCTGGCCTCCACATAGGCAGGATGACTCCTTCTTTACACTCGTATGTTCCTGAGCAACTTTCTGTGTTATTAGCTGGAGCTTCATGAAGCTTGGAGCCTCCAGCAGCAACATAATGGAGCCCATGGGATGAAAATAGGAGGAAGAAAATGATTTTCAGTGCAGAAGGATGGAAAGATGGACGGTACGATTGCCCCATTATCTGAGGAGGTTCTTTACACCTGAGCAAACGGAAGACGTCAGCAGTTAGTGTCGGACATCAAGGTCATAAAGCGTTAAACAGGAGGAAGGGTTTATATCAGTCAAATCCAGTTTTAATGGCAAACATTATATAATGAAACAGAAAACTTCACTGATGGATTTAATTGCTCACACACACACACAGGTATTCCCCAGGAGTTCCTGCCTTATGCTCATACACTGACATAGTATAAATCTGGAGAGAGACGAGTCAAAAAGAAGTGTAAAGCAGCAGACTGAGTAAACAGCCTCTGTGTGTGTGTGTGTGTGTGTGTGTGTGTTTTAGAGGTTTAACCTTAAATTACTCCCTTGTGCAGTCAAAAGACTCTGAGCTGCCCCAAGTCATTATCCCGTTCCTCCTGAATCTTTTCCCTAACATGGTGTAGTTGTGACTAGTTGTAGATGAATCCTAACATCTTCATCATCCAATCCAAAAACTCTTAAAGTTCTAACATTAGAAGAACCCCAGCAATGTCTATTAGCTGTTCCAGTGATGCAGACATTATCTGGAACACACCACTGTTTTAGCACGTGTGTGTATGTGTGCGCACGAGATGGTTGCCTCTGACAGTACACTCTCTTCCTGAGCACTTTGCTATCTCTCCATCTCCTCCACTGGAATGTTCTGGTTTGAATCGTGACAGAAATGTCTCTTCACCTCCAGCATTAACGGCTCAACAGTCTGATTAATATGTTTAGTTTAACACACACTTGTGTGTGTGTGTGTGTGTGTGCGTATGTGTGTGCGTGTGCGCGTGCGTGTGTGCATAACCTGTTGCTTTCCCGACAATCATGAAGCAGATTCATCACATCAGACTGATTTGATTACCTCCACATTAAATCAAATCCACATTACATCAGATCCACTACATTTTAGGATCACCTCCCCATTAGACCTCTTACATTAGATCCATTAGATCAGATTTAATACATACAACAAATATTCCCTCAGATTCAGTAAGACGACTCCGAGTGTGTGTTAAAGCTGTCAGTGTGTTCTGAACGAATATGTAGGCGTGTGGAAGTTAAGGTGTGAGTTGTGTGCAATCCCCAGAGCGAGCGTAAACATCTATCAATGTAAGCAAACATCTGGAGAATCGCACATGTGGAGCTCTGAAGGTGTTACAGATTAGTGAGACTCAAAGTGAATAAAAGTCCCGCGAGACACACACGCAAACAACCATACACATACACTTCACTCACCTGTGAAGGTCCAGCGTCCGTGTGAGAGTGAGAGAGTGTGTGTGAGCGAGAGAACGCAGGTTTAAATTTAGCAGAAGCAGGCATTGTTTGTGTGTGGCAGTGCAGGATGATGAGGAGTCTCTAAACATGGCCACGCTGCAAAGCTGCTGCTTATCGTCCTCCTACTCCTCCTGTACTTCCTTACAAGGCTGCGTTCCCATCACACACACTCGCAATACACTCACTATCTACCCTGATAAAACATCTCTGCTACACTCCACTGTGTGTGTGTGTGTGTGTGTGATGCGCGTGTGATGCGCGTGTGACTCCTGTGCTTGACATTTTGTCCTGTGTGGTTAATAATAGACAATCTGATGGAATGTAGAGGATAAGACGTGTCTCTGAGAACTTTCAGACAAACTCACACACACACACACACACACACAGAAGGACCATTCTAAACTCTAAATAACACAAAAGCAATGTTTTATTGTTTTAAGTGTGTGTGTGTGTGTGTAAAGATCATAGTGTGAAACAGTGGGCAAGCTGAGGCTTTATTATAAGAATTTAATTTCTCCTGTCACACTGTGGACACCTGTGTAAGTGTCAC
>JAOUQX010000001.1:20085220-20104213 GCA_028566295.1 Liobagrus marginatus
TCTCTCGCTCTCTCTCCCTCCCCATTCTCTCGCTCTCTCTCCCAACCCCATTCTCTCGCTCTCTCTCCCAACCCCATTCTCTCGCTCTCCCCCCCTGCAGGTCGGTTGGAGTTTGTGAACGGCGGTTGGTGTATGAGTGATGAAGCGAGCACACACTACAGTGCAGTGATCGATCAGATGACTTTGGGTCTGCGCTTTTTAAATGAAACTTTTGGGCCTTGCGGTCGCCCTCGAGTGGCCTGGCACATCGACCCCTTCGGCCATGCCCGAGAACACGCCTCCATGTTTGCGCAGGTAACACACACCTGCCTCGGGTCACACTGATTTCCTGAGAACACATGTCTTGGGTCTCACTAGACCATTTGCTGTATTTCATTCTGGTGTGTGCATGTGTGTGTGCGTGTGTGTTTCAGATGGGTTATGATGGTTTCTTCTTCGGCCGTCTGGATTATCAAGATAAAGCTCGCAGGATGAAGATGAAGGAAATGGAGATGGTGTGGCGAGCCAGCGAGAGCCTAGAACCGCCAACTGCTGACCTCTTTACTGGTGCGCGCACACACACTCACTCTCTGTCTCTCTCTCTCTCTCTCTCTCTCTCATGTCTCTCACTCACACATTAGGTTTAGTGTCATATATTTTGTGTGTGTGTTTGTGTAGGAGTTCTACCAAATGGTTATAACCCTCCTGAAGGGTTCTGTTGGGATCAGTCCTGCTCTGACACACCAGTGCAGGACGACCCGGACCTTGAGGATTACAACGTGGACCAGCTGGTGGACACCTTCATCAACATCTCATACACACAGGTGTGTAGAGGTCAACACAAGGACAGGAATGCTGGGGCCAGGCGTGTCTGACAAGGTGTGTGTGTGTGTGTGACTTCCCAAGGCTGAGAAGTACAAGACAAATCACATCATCATGACGATGGGTTCTGATTTCCAGTACGAAAATGCCATCCCTTGGTATAAAAACATGGACAAACTCATCCGCTACGTTAACGCCAGGCAGGCGGCAGGAAGCAAAGTCCATGTCCTTTACTCCACACCGTCATGTTACCTACAGGAACTCAACCTGGCTAACATCACGTGGTCAGTGCACTCATCCAAAACATGCTATCAACACCACATACACACACAGTCTAACTCCCTTATCACTTGTCCAATGCGTAGGCCGTTAAAGACAGACGATTTTTTCCCGTACGCCGACGATGCTCATGATTTCTGGACAGGTTACTTCACTAGCCGCCCGGCGCTCAAACGCTATGAGAGACTCAGTAACAGCTTCCTGCAGGTACACACACACAGATCAAAAAACGTACACTAAACATCACACGTCCGTTCTTTTTCGCATACTACTGGTAAGAAGTTTAATTGTATAATGTAATATTTTGGGATAAAACCATTGGTCCCTCGTCACGGTAACCAGACCACATCAGTTCTTTTCCAACCATTTGTTTGTGTCTCAGACATGTAATCAGTTGGAGGTGCTCGGTGGCCCGAAGTCCACACTCGGCCCATTCGGAGAGGGAGACAGTGACACGCTCAGTAAGTTCATCATTAAGCTCCAAAAAGTGACATGAATCTGATTGGCTGCTCAGGACTAAACGGACTGCTTTTTTTTTTTTTTGTTTTTTGTCCAATCAGAGCGTGCGATGGCTGTAGCGCAGCACCACGATGCAGTTGCAGGCACTGAAAAACAACACGTCGCCCATGACTACGCCAAGAGGCTCGCGATTGGCTCGGCACGCTGCCAGGTAATGATGCTAAAATGTTCATGATGATAATGATCGCGGTAAAACCAAACCATGATGAAGTTCGTAATGTTCATCAAGTTCAGATGAGAACTTTTCTCGTTGGAGATGTCTGGAGATGCGCCCAGTTACATCAGCAGTAATTGTACCTAGGTTTAAATAGATGTTTCAGGACCAGGTAAGTCAGCTGGAGTAAATCAGGTTCCGCTGCTCCTGTTCCATAACCACACTGTGGGTCTTATTGTGGGTCTCTGCTGTCTGTTAGTGATCTTATCGGTATTGGTTAGATGACGGCAAGTGACGGATGACCTCGAATGTAATGAGAGATACTTTGGCCTATCTCTGTCTGTCTGTCTGTCTGTCTGTAGGTGTTAATCAGTAACTCTCTGGCACTTCTCAGCGGCTCTGATGTGCCACGCGTTTTTTGTGAGAACCTGAACATCAGTGTGTGTCCTCTCACTGAGCGCAGCAAACAGGTAACACCCACGATGGAAAACACGACATGGTGACTCCGCACACTTTTTAAGTAGCCTAGGTGACTTGGCTACATCAGTACAATAGTTAGACCCTGAACTGAACCAGAAGCAGAATCGCATGGTGCTGCTGATATCGCAACATTTTCCTGACATGTTCTGTGTGTGTCGCAGTTCTTGCTGAATGTGTACAACCCTCTCGCTCGTCCTGTCAGCTGGCCGCTTCACCTTCCTGTTAACAGAACCGTGTACAACGTCACCGACTCTGACGGCGCACCCGTGTACAGCCAGGTGTGTGTGTATGTGTGTGTGTCTCGCTGCTCCTTTTTTACGTTCATTTTTCCAGTGTGTCATGACATTTTAACGATAAGCCTCGGTCTGTTTCTCAGGTGATACCCGTTTCCAAGGCAACCCAGGATTTGAGGCGAGATCGCGGTTCTGCTCAATTTGAGTTGGTTTTTCAGGTTCAGGCTCCTCCGCTGGGCTTCAGCACCTATACCATCACACTACTGCAGGACAGCCCAGCCCCGGCCCCACCCAAACCTGGAGCCCCGCCCTCTATCCAGAATAAGGTTAGAACCCACAGAGCCCAAATCGCTACTAGCTCAAAACCAAGTACCCATGGTTCTACCAAGAACCAGCTCAGAACCTCGTGTTCCTTGATCCATCTAGACCAGGGGTCTCCAACCTTTTTGAAACTGAGAGCTACTTCTTGGGTACAGATTAATGCGAAGAGCTACCAGTTTGGTATTCACTTCTGAAATAACAAATTTGCTCAATTTACTTTTAATTGTTATTATTTATAATGAATGTTATTCATATGTAAAGACACTGATCATGTTAATGATTTCTCACAATAATTATCAGCAATGAGTGAACAATGTAGGAAACATAAATAGCAATATACAACACTTTATTTCTATAAATCTTTATAAGTAATTATGGTTTCAAATTTACATTAATGCAAGCCTGATTTTAAAAATAATAGCGACGCAAAATATAGATGCAGCTCACTGGCAAGTGGTGCTATTGTGGGCTATTTTTAAAACGGGCTCACGGTCTACTGATGTGGTCCTTGGGGGTGACCTGGTGCTCGCGGGCACCATGTTGGTGACCCCTGCCCTAGAGCATAAGTCAACAGTCCATAAATCCATAACCAAATAAGATCAGCTCTACTTACCAAGAACCAGGTCCCAGAACTGATCGTCATGTGCGCACTTGCGATATAATATATATGGTATCTTACAGGTTAGGTCACCCCTCACATTTTTGTAAATATTTTATTATAACTTTTCATATGACAACACTAAAGAAATGACACTTGTGAGTGTACAGCTTTTATAACAGTGTACATTTACTGTCCTCTCAAAATAACTCAACACACAGCCATTAATGTCTAAACCGCTGGCAACAAAAGTGAGTACAACCCTTGTCCAATTTGGGCCCACCCTCCCTGGTGTCATGTGACTTGTTACAGTTACAAGGTCTCAGGTGTGAATGGGGAGCATGTGTGTTACATTTGGTGTTATCGCTCTCACTCTCTCATACTGCTGACTGGTAGTTTAACATGGCACCTCATGGCAAAGAACGCTCTGAGGATGTGAAAAAAAGAATTGTTGCTCTACTAGAGCCTAGATTGTAGCCTATGTCCTAGGCTATAAGAAGATTGCCAAGACCCTGAAACTTTGCCTAGAAGATTGCCTAAACCGCTGGCAACAAGAGTGAGTACACCCCTAATTGAAAATGTCCAAATTGGGCCCAAAGTGTTATTTTGTGTGGCTACCATTATTTTCCAGCAGGCCATGAAGTTCATCAGATCTTCACAGGTTGCCTCCATATAGCAGCTCAGTTTCAGGGTCTTGGCAGTCTTGTTATAGCCTAGGCCATCTTTAAGTAGCGAAACAATTCACATCCTCCGAGAGTTCTTTGCCATGAAGTGCCATGTTGAGCTTCCAGTGACCAGTAGGAGAGAGTGTTGGAGATACTGTATAAAGTGTAGTGTTATATAGTGGCTGGAACACAGTCGGTGTGTATTCTGTCTGTTTTAGTATCTAAAGGTGACCTTTGACACAGAAACAGGACTCCTGAGTGGACTAAGCAACATGGAAACCCAGCAGACCATCAAACTCACACAGAACTTCTACTGGTCTGTCTCTCTCTCACACACACACACAACCACTGTAATTGCTGAGTGATCTATACAAATCTAACAATTCAGCTTGTGTGTGTGTGTTATGTAGGTACCATGCAAGTGTTGGCAACTATGAGAGCGTTCAGGCATCAGGAGCTTACATTTTCAGACCAAACTCATCCACACCCATTCTCATCAACACAAAGCCTGAAGTCACCACACTGCAGGTAAAGCACAACTTGGACGCGCACGCACACACGCGCACGCACACACACATATATATATATATATATTTACAAACACACTTGTATACACATTTATTTATGTTTATAACTGTGTGTGTAGAACTCCGTGGTACAGGAGGTGAGACAGCAGTTCAGTCCTTGGGTTTCTCAGGTTGTGCGTCTGTATACTGACAGCAAACACCTTGAACTCGAGTGGACTGTAGGACCCATACCATTCAAGTGAGCACACACACGCACACACAGAGAAACAATTGGAGTAAAAAAAAGACATAACGTGTGTGTGTGCGTACGTGTATGTAGGGATGGCTTGGGGAAGGAGGTGTTTACTCGTCTGGACACGAGCATGGAGACAAAGGGATATTTCTACACCGACTCTAATGGCAGAGAGATCCTACAGAGACGGTAACAATAGCACACACACACACACACACACACACAGAGTGCAGCTGAGGTCACATAATCACATCGCTCTGTCCGAGCAGGAAAGACTATCGCCCCACGTGGGACCTGAAGCAAGAGGAGCCAATAGCAGGCAATTATTATCCACTCAACACTCGTGCCTTTATAAAGGTGTGTGTGACTCACGCTTTATTCTTTTTATTTCAATTAATACACAGAAATAGAATTAAAAAATATTTTTTTGTGTGTAGGATGAACAGAACCAGCTGACTGTGGTGACTGATCGCTCTCAGGGCGTCAGCAGCATTTATAATGGTTCCCTGGAGATCATGGTGATTAATTGAGGCTACGCCCCATCACTAGAAATTACATTCTATTCTTTCGAGTGTTCTAATGTGTGTGTGTGTGTCAGGTGCACAGGCGTTTGCTGCGAGATGATAACCGGGGCGTGGCCGAGGCACTCTCTGAGCCAGGAGACTACTATGATGGTCTGTGTGTACGTGGCCGCATGCTCGTGGCTCTGACTCCGCCTAGCACCGCGGCTGACGCCCACCGCCCCCTCGGCCAGGAGATGGTGTTCCAGCCTTCATTGTCCTTCCAACAAGGGGGGACACACAGCACCACACCACAGGTACATCAGATTCAGAGGGGTATACAGATGCACCATCACACCTGACCACAACTGTCTCACTCTCCAATTCTCTATTCCCTGTCTGTCTCACGCTCTCATTTCCTTTGTCTTATCTCTCTCTGTTTCACCCTCCTTGTCTTATTCCTTGTATGATTTACTCATCTTTTTTGTCTTTCTCCCCTGTCTCTCTCTTTCCTTTTATTTCTCCTTCTCTCTCACTCGCTCTACCGGTTATCTTTCTCTCTCTGTCTCTCTTCCCTCTTTCTCTCTCAGTTCTCAGGTTTGAGCTCAGCACTGCCCCCTGCTGTTCATATTCTGACTCTGTCTCAGTGGGATCAGGAGTCTGTGTTGTTGCGGTTGGAGCATCAGTTCGAGCGGTCTGAGAGCCACTCCTACTCTCTGCCTGTCACCGTCAGTCTGCAGGTGAACAGTTGGCTTTAAGTCCACAGCCGTGTGGGACAAAATAAACGCCGCTCCCCCTCAGACACACTATCAGCCAGTTAAACAGATGCCATTGATTTAGGGGGTTCAGTTATTCTCTGTTGTGTGTGTGTGTAGAAGATGTTTTCCACTCTGAAGGTAGTGGGACTGTCTGAGATGAGTCTGGGAGCCAATCAGTGGAAGAAGGACATGAAGCGCATGCAGTGGAAGCCAGACAGAAGTATGCATGCACAAACATACAGTTATAATGGTTTCTGTATTCATGTTGAACAGGAGCATGAGAAATATTTAGGGTGTTAATGTTTATTAGACTCTGTACCATTAAGGCTTAAACTTTTAACTTCACTTCAACTGTTCCATGAGATAATTCCTGTTATTAATGAGGATAACTCGGTGTTGTAGGTGATGTGCCGGAGCACCTGCGTGGGCGTGAGGCAGACCCCTCACCTTTGGAGATCACCCTCAACCCCATGGAGATTCGCACCTTCCTGCTGCAAGTGCGCCGCAAATAAATCGACCAATCCCAGTCACAGCAGTTACTGACTAAACCAGTGTGTGTGGTGTGTGCGTCAAGCACGCTCACACACGTATTTTTATTCTTTGTGCTTCAGTACTGTTTCACACACCATGTCTCCCCTCTGCAAACTGTTAGCCACAATGCACTGTTCACAACTGAAACAGGAAACTCCACCCAGTTCGAAGCAGGGCATTGTGGGTAAATGTGTGTTTTGAACAGTGTTGGAGCACATCCGCTTGGCTTAAAACTGATGTAAATGAGTGTTGGTGCAATATTTTTTAAATCACGTTTATTTTTCTACTTCTGAATAAATTCATGATTAAATAAAATTCACAAATAAATCCAAAAGTCTGTTTAGTTCCATCTTGAAACGCAGCTGACACACGCAGTTAACAATACACACAGCTCTCTCATGTGGATCTCAGCGTTCATGACATATCGTCCTTTGTAGCTGCAAATGTAAAGCTGTAAATCTGAATAACTGATTATGGATTAAAAAAATCATTTAAACATTCTAAGCACAAGTTATTAATGTAATATTAGCATACATTTTAGCATGCGCACAATTGGATCAGTTAAGATTTTCATCATTATTAATGGCATATAAAAATTTATTCTATAATTATACAAAAATATAACGCAAATGTTATTACAATAATAACCTAATTTCACATTTAAACCCTATATTTAAAAAAATTTAATTTCTTGGTTTTATTTAATTTATTGCTTTTACTCGGTTTCTTTTTAAACCGCTTTTTTTCAGACTATTGCGGTTTGATATATAGAGGCTTCCGTAACTCAACTCCCATCTATGGCTATGTCTCAATCCGCATAGCGATCACTAAGCAGTATGTTGAACTAGTCCCTCTTCTGAGGTAAAAGCAGCTGCTCTGGTAGTTCGGTACTGTGAATTGGGACGAGGCCCATGTGGATGTAATGCAGCGCACAAGAGCTGAAAGAGTTAACTTACAACTTTACGGTTTATTTGTGTAACGTGTATTTGAGCGCTCGTGTGCGTGCTAGTCTTTTTTTGCTTCGGCGGGTGAGTAAATAAATATGTATCTGTTTGTTGTTATCGCTGTTTGACGCACTGACAGACCTCTTGACTGTTAGCTTTGTGGCTAATGCTAGCTACTTAGCCTGGGACCTAGCACATGCATTTAATACACACTGTGGGCTTTCTATACTGTGATATTCTATACTGTCTTAAAGCTAAAATAATATGTTTGTTAAGTAAGACGAAGTAACACTGAACAGGAGAAACATGAACATAATAAATACAACGTGTCCTGATTTCTATTTTGTATTTGCGACCAGAAGTTAACGTTATCGTTTAAAACTGATTCGATTCCGTTAAAAATGAATCGATTTACACGGAACTGTTATGTGGGCTATATTATTTTATTTGAAAGATTTATGGTTGTCGTGTGTCACTAGATTTTTAAAAGCGCAGTAAAAACTGCATTTGATTCTGGAGATTGGTAAAATACAGAAACCCTCTGGAATCACTTTTGTTTCGGAATCGATTCTGTGTAGATGAGTCGCTTAAAAAAAGATTCCATTGGGAGTTGTATACTAAATAAAAACGAATAGAATAAACTGAATAAATACTGAATAAACATCGTGTGTGTTTGGGAGTAGTATACTAAATAAACACGAATAGAATAAACTGAATAACCATCGTGTGTGTGTGCGCGTGCAACAGGTGTATGCCGGTGAGGTGGGCATTGTATACGGCTCGAACAGCACTACGCTCCTCACTCAGGCGGATCGCACGCAGACCGATTCACTTCACCACACCGTGTGAGTTGATGGATACAAAGGATGTATCCCCTGACAGCACAGCAGGATGTGGTCAGAGACCTGGAGAGACGATGGAGACAGAGGGTGTGTCCCCTGACAGCACAGCGGGGCATGGTCAGAGACCCGGAGAGGCGGTTGTGAAGGAGGGGAAAGCGTCAGTGCTGTTTCCTGGCGCTAACGAGGTTTTCTACAACCCAGTTCAGGAGTTTAATAGAGATCTAACGTAAGGAAGATGCCATTATTATCATCATATGATCATTACAAGCACTAGACGTTTTATCAATGCTGTACTTCCTGTATGTGTGTAGGTGTGCAGTAATTACGGAATTTGCACGAGAAACTCTGGCTCAAAGAGGAGTGCGCATCATCGTCCCCGGTGAGAAGGACAGAGTGGTGGTGTCCCTGACTGAGGAGGAGAAGAACATTAAACAAACTCAAGAGTCAGAGAAGAAGACAGGAGAGACCGAGCAGGAGGAGAAAAAGAAGGCGGACTTTAAGACCGCAGCAGTCGGGGAGCGCTGTGAGGAGGGGCTGTGTGTGCTGGAGGGATTGGCTGCGTCGGGCCTGCGCTCGATCCGATTCGCTCTCGAGGTGCCGGGACTAAAACGTGTCACAGCCAATGACTTCTCAGCTAAAGCGGCTGACCTCATCACACGCAACACACACCACAACAACGTCACACATCTGCTGGAGACACAGAACAGAGATGCCAGGTAACACACACACACACCCTACAGCAATGTCATACACATAATTGAGATGCAGAGCTGATACTAGTTGGGAATGAATATGACAGACAGACTTGTGGATACAATCAGAAATACTATTATACTTCCAGACACCAGATACAAACACACTGGCTGGTAAATTGTTGACATGATTTTCCACAGTATGCTGATGTATGAGGCGAGAGGGAAGAATGCACGCTATAATGTCATAGATTTGGATCCATATGGAAGTCCCGCCCCTTTCCTGGATGCTGCCGTTCAGGCTGTTGGTGAAGGAGGTGCGTCAAAGCTCCACACTAAACAGCGTGCGATCAGCTGGTGTGCTTTTGATGACATCATATGAGGGTGTTCCGGACTGAGGTTTATGAGTTGTGCTGCTGTGTGTGGGTTCCTGCAGGTCTCCTGTGTATTACCTGTACAGACATGGCCGTGATGGCAGGAAACAGCGGCGAGACGTGCTACAGCAAATACGGCTCCATCTCCATAAAAGCTAAATACTGCCATGAGATGGTGAGACACCAGACAACACACCCGGGGTGGCTGTGGCTACTGGTCTCCAGTCAGGGTGTGACTGATAGGCGTGTGTCTGTGTGTGTGTCTGTGTGTGTGTGTAGGCCCTGAGGATTATCTTGCACAGTCTGGATCAACGTGCTAACGTGTACCAGCGCTACATCCAGCCCTTACTGAGCGTCAGTGTCGACTTCTACATCCGAGTATTCGTACGGGTCAGAACGGGTCAGGCTACTGTTAAGAACTCAGCTAGGTATTGTACACGCACACACGGGTACAGATATCGTACTGCACTAATAACTGTGTTTGCAGGAAGCAGGTGTTTGTGTATAACTTTGTGTGTGTGTGTGTAGTAAGCAAGCGTTGGTGTATAACTGTGTTGGCTGTGGAGCGTTTCACCTGCAAAGAATAGGCAAGAAAATAAGCCAAGGGAAAAAGTAAGTCTTCTCTTTCTCACTCACACACCCACACACTCGTGTGTATACACACACACACACACACCTGAAGTTACACACTGATAACCCGCAGGCTACCTCAATGTAATCTGGACGAGTGGTTTTGGGGGGTTAGGGTTTCATGTAAACTCTGACTGTGATTTCACCTTTGAACCAATCAGATCCCATATTAGGGGTGTGTCGCAATTAGCAGATTCATTAATATTGGGTCATTTATATAGGGGAAAAGATGGAAGGGCTGTTGCTGGGAAACAGACACCATCATATATAATATGTTATAGCAAACCATTCATTTTGTGTGTGTGTGTGTGTGTGTGTGTGTTTGTTTTAACAGTATGAAGTACTCAGCAGCTACAGGTCCTCCTGTTGGAGAATCGTGTCCACACTGCGGACAGAGACATCAGGTCTAAAACACACACTGAGATACATTTTTACAAGATTGTAGTTAGCAGCTTATTGGCTACTCCCCCATTTACACGCTGTGCGACAGCCGCACGTAACGGACCAAAAAAAAGTTAATTTGTGAAACAACACACTGATTGCGGGATTGTGTGTCGTCAGCTCGGAGGTCCGATCTGGGCGGAAGCGATACATGATGTCGGGTTTGTTCAGAAAGTTCTGAGTGCAGTTTCGGGAAACCCGTCTCGCTTTGGGACGTCTAAACGCATAGAAGGAGTTCTCAGCATGGTCACCGAGGTCAGTAAAGACTACCGTGTGTGTGTGTGTGTGTGTGTGCTTGGCGGACGTACAGACGTGACAACCGATCAACACACAATTATATTCAGAGGATGAGGATGAAATGTCTGATGTGTTACAGGAGATACAGGACGTTCCTCTGTACTACGTTCTGGATCACTTGAGTAGCACCATCCACTGTAACACACCTTCCATGCTGCAGTTCAGGTAACACACTGACACCCGCTCACCTAGGCTGTGCTGCTATTCTGTTGTTAAAGGTGAAGATGCTGATGGTGGCAGTGATGAAGCTGATGATGGTGATCTTTCTGTAGGTCAGCGATGCTGAATGCAGGTTACAGAGTGTCTCTTTCTCACGCCTGTAAGAATGCGGTGAAGACCGATGCTCCTGCTGCCGTCCTGTGGGACATCATGCGCTGCTGGGTCAGTGTTTCTTACACCTTCCACTTACCGCTGTACACGCACTGCCCTACACACACACACCTAGCTACACTGTACCCCAGGGCTATTCAATTAGTTTGTCATGGGGCCAGTTCATGAAAAGCATTCCAAATGAGGGGCCAGATAAATATGCCTAGCAATTTGAGCGATGACACAACAGCAATATAGGAGCCCATATGTTTTATTTTTGCGCCATAAGAAACCCATGTAGACTATTTTCCTATAATTATACATGCTCATGTTTTATTTTGAAACTGCATAACAACATCAGTGCATTGGAAGATGCCTGAGTCGGCTTTATTCTACATTTAAATGAGGCACAGATGCACATAATATGGAACGTAACATTGTTTTATGCTATTGTTCGTCAGTGATCAATTTCAGTAACCCAATTTAAACTACAACAGCCATCGCAGTAATTGCCAAACATTTCGACTGCTTTCTAATGAGAGAGCAAATTTTTTTTTGCCATAGCAGTGACATCGTGCGTATATACATGTGGTACGCTGTGAGGGATGCGTGATTACTCTGATTACTGAGAATGTTGCGTTTCACTGATTTTGATTTTGATTTTTGGTGAAAATTTCTATCACCTGCCTTTAAAACAAGTAATCACACATCCCTCACCACCCTGCACCTGGACCACTGTATATGTAACATGCTGATAACGTATACGCACAAGTTCACTGCTCTTACTAAATCTAAAAAAGTGTATTTCTCTCATTAGAAGCAGTGTAAATGTTTGCCAATTATTGAGATGGCAGTCATCGCGTATTATGGGAGAAGCTGCTCGAGCCGCTCGCTTAATGTCACATGACTCATGAGATGCGTTGCTACTGCAGCTCATGCAGCACGTGCAGCGCTATGTCATAAATGTAGGGTCCGTTATACGACTGACCTAAATTTATTCTCAAGATGTCTTTCACACTAGGCTTCTTGAAGGGCTGGGACGAATTCAAGAGCCAGGTTCAAACTCCGGGCCTCCAGTTGAATAACCCTGCCCTATACCCTTTACACTAGTCACTTTACTGTACTGTATATAACGCTGCTAGTTTAACTTAAATTCTGCTATCATTATTTAGAGCTATAATTGCCATATGTTGCACAACCGTCAGCGCTATGTTGTGTGTTCTATGTTGTACGTATTTGTCTTGTAGCGTATTGTATGTACTGTTTGTTCTGCACTGTCTGTACTTGTTGCACTTTGTGTTGTACGTAGCTCTTTGTTTTCCTGTTTTGTGCTATGTGGAGTTGTTTTGTGTGACTGTTTTATGTGTAGCATCGTTCCTTATGATGTAACTCCAATAAAGCTTCTTGAAACTACTTCACTTCCCTGCAACCTGCACCCACCTCTCTACACTCTACAAATCCCAAACATTACATTGCTACACCTGTGTGTGTGTGTATATATATATATATATATATACATGTATATGCATACATGTGTGTATGTGTGTGTGCATGCGTGCACATTCTTCTAGGAGAAGAAGAACCCAGTGAAAAGGGAGAGATTATCAGAGACAAGTCCAGCTTTCCGTATTCTCTCCACAGAACCTGGGTGAGAAGCCGTACGCAAACACACACACGCACACACATTACATTAATTACCCAGTAAGCTAAATCTTAAACTCACGCTCGCGTGATGGCGCTGCTCTGTGTTTCAGTGTTCAGGCGTGTTTCGATGTGAGGGAAGATGCCAATCCTCAGTCACGTAAACGTCACCTCACACGCTTCCAGGAGAACCCACAGGCTAACTGGGGTCCTAAAGCTCGTGCAAAGTCTGGGTCAGTACGCACACACGCACCACTCGATGCTCTTCACATGAGACTTAATAATTCTTGACCATTTTCATGATATCACCAGTGTTTGGCAGCTTATTTCAGTGTGTTTGTGTGTCTGTGTGTGTAGTGGTGGTATAACTCCTGAGCTAGAGGATAAAAGGAAGAAGTTTCAAGGGAAAAGGAAGAACCAGATCACAGATTCCTCTCAGCTCAAAAACCTCCCCTGTAAGAAATTCCGCAAGGTGAGGATCGTCTAATATTGATAATTAACATCAATCAACAATTAATGAACCGAATAAAACATTGGAGTGGTGCGTTAACATTACGAGTGAGTTTTTAACAGAGGTGAGTTCTGTATCCTGGTGTGTGTGTGTGTGTGTCCTGTCTCGGTAGGGCGTCTGCACATACGGGGAGAAATGCTGCTACTCCCATGAGGCCGAGCAGCAGGAGCCGGGAGCAGGAGAGCAGACGGCGTCATGGTGATGATGATGATTTTGATGGTCCTCAGAGGTTTATATTTCGAGTACCGTATATCTCCCGTCCTGAGGTGGTCACATGGTGCGGCAGTGGTAGCCGATTGGTTGGTGACACTGAGCGGAGCGCTGGGTTTTAAAGCGGAGGCGTATTGTGTACCTACTCCTTTTTTGTTTGTTTGTAGGAGACGAGATGTTCCATGAGGTCTTTACACCGCCATTAAGTTTCAACTGGAGGTTTTATTTTTGCTGTCATTTTTTTATTGTCTCCCAGTGAACAAGCATGGCCTTTTATATATTCCATCTAAACATGAGTTGATAATTGAACTTTATTTGTGACTGAATTCTGTACGTTTAGTTAGAATCAGACAGGAAATGTGTGATGTTATGGACATGTTTAATTTTCTTGGAATAAAGGTCCTCCTTCTTATGCCCTTTTTTGATGCGGATCAGAAAATGTGTGTTTGTGTCAGCGTGTGTGTCTGATGAAAACTTTTATTTTTTTCCCAAGTCCAATCTATTTATATTCATTTACAGATGAAAGTTATTCTACTCACAAGAAACAGCTAAAGTGACAGGATCGAAAGTGCTATAAAAATGCTTGTTCAGTTCAGTACTGCTGTTATTATGGTCAAACACAGAAGTAAAACATTCATTCATTAATTCATTGTCTAGACCAGGGGTCTCCAACCTTTATGAAACTGAGAGCTACTTCTTGGGTACAGATTAATGTGAAGAGCTACCAGTTTGGTATTCACTTCTGAAATAACAAATTTGCTCAATTTACCTTTAATAAAGTTTTTATTTATACTATTAATGTTATTAATATATGTAAAGACACTGATCATGTTAATGATTTCTCACAATAATTATCAGCAATGATTGAGCAAGCTAGGAAACAGATAAATAGCAATATACAACACTATTTCTATAAATCTTTATAAGTAATTATATTTTAAATTTTACATTAATGCCTGATTTAAAAATGAATAGCAACGAAACGAATAGATGCATGGAGCAGATAATCAGACACTCGATCATGCCTTAGGGCAGTTTAGAATACCTGTCTAACATTCGTGCCGGTGTTTGTGGCATTTTTTGTTTGGAAATGTTTTCTCTGGAGCTTTAGCAGACAGTGAGTCTGAAACAGGAACCTTTTGCGTCAGAGTCCATGATGACGTACATGTCTGCTACACCAGCGCTGGACATGTGTCTAGGATAAGGTTTTGAAAGCTTATAAAATGCTTGATATGCGTTATTAAAACCTACACATCAGGTTCAAACCAAGAACCTACCTACCGAGTCTGTGACCCTGAACACTACCCCATGGGTCAGGGCTTCTGGAAGTGAAGGGAAAGTGATTTGATCCAGGGAGCTTCTGCATGATGCTAGCCTCTACTCCACGTATAAAGCGATTGCTGTGCAAGCTTCAGAACATCACAATCCTATGAGCCTCTACAACAGGTTTGACCTGTCAGAGCACACACACTCCTGAGGTGGGCTGTGGAATCTGACACCCCGTGTTGTTAGCTGCAGCCTCCATGTGTAAGAAAAGCTCCAGAACATCCCACCGTTCTGGGTGATGGCTGTAGAGAAGCAGGAAGTGTCTCTCAGAGCAGCTTTATAATAGACAGTGTGGATGAATGTGTCATGTAAGTGAAGTTAGTGTGTGTGTGTGTGTGTGTGTGTGTGTGTGTGTGTGTGTGTGTGTGTTGTAGCACTTAACAACACACTATCTCGCTCACTAATAACCAGATGTGCCCGTGTGTGTGTTGTAGCACTTAACAACACACTCTTTCGCTCACTAAATAAGCAGATGTGCTAGTGTGTGTGTGTGTGTGTCAGTGTGTCAGTGACTGGCTTTAAAACATGGACAGGTTTGAAAACATTTGTGTGTGTCTGGTGTTGGTGTGTCAGTGAGTTGCATCACACATACACACACGTCAAAAAGACAGATGGAGATGGTGCAGTGACTCGGTGAAGAGATGCGGTGATGACAACTGCATGATGGAAAGGAATGACAAGGTAAAGAGACAGGAGACGGGGAGGGGCAGATTACTGTCACTCACATGTCTTGAGGAATGTCAGAATACACAGAATTACTTAAGCGATTGTGTGTGTGTGTGTGTGTGTGTGTGTGTGTGTGCATATTTACGTGTCTTCTTTTCAGCAGAGCTGCATATAAACAGAGTGTAATAAAATCACACTATACACTTACCTGGAACTTTCCCACAAAACTTTTCAACACTGCTCTCCAGCGATGTCAATCTCTATAAAACCTCCTCCCATCATCCGGATCTTTACATTACGCTGTCACAGGAAAAAAACGAATTAAAACCTAGTACTCATACAACTGCTTAATCATTAATATGAGAGAGAGAGGCGAGAGAGAGAGAGAGAGACCAGTGTACATACATGGAGGCACATATTAAAATCAGTTTTTTTAGACTTATCTTTTTTTCTTCTTATAATATTTCTATAATCCGCTTCGGTGTTAGAATATAGTTATAGTTAAAGGCAGGGTAGGAAAGATCACGCATTATATAAGATTAGCCACCATTTTGTTTAAAAACATTTTTGGTTATTCTGGTTGAAAGTCTCTTCACATCTTGATAGCACTTTTAAGTTAAGTGGTCTACATGTATTCATATGTATTTATTTCGTCTGTGGAGGGTATAAGACCCAAAATACTTTGTCCAATCAAAACGTTTGGTCCGAACATTACGATATGCTGTCCTTCCTGCCGATTTGCATAACTTTGCACACCCTGTTCGCACAGACAACTACGTCATCAGCGTTTCTACTATAAACTCACTTTGGAAAGTGAGTATGCTGGATGTCCCGCTGGTGTCATGAGAGACAAGGGATCTTAACTAGCATACACACAGAACATTATTAAATAATAACTGCACAGAAGCTAACAGAAAGCGCTAATGCGAACGGCTAATACGGAGTATCGGCGTACATGGAGCATCCACGCATCCATACAGTCACATCAATAACGCGTGGTAAGGGTAAGGGTGATACAGAGATAAGGGTGTACAGAAAGACAGGGGTATTTATTTATGGGAATAATCGGAAATTAAACACACACAGGTAAAACTGATATGCCGAACCCGGAACGAAAACTAATGGCGCCACATATCCCTGACCCCAGGACGGCGGGTCTTTGAAGTTATGGGTCTCAAAAGTTATCTTGCTAATCTTAGCCTCTCCTCTACACATCTACCTACCCTACCGTTGAGAGATTATTTCTCGGTGTCATGCTGCCATCTGACGGTGAATCAGAGGAACTGCACATTAGTAAAAATACATTTCTTTAAAACTCACTGCACCATCAATTGAGAGGGTTTTCTTTAACAGCGTGTGTATTGGGTGCACAAATGTATTTTGCTCTTCGTTTTCTAGGGATGAGATTTTTTTCTATGCAACGCAACTACCATGTTTTCTGCTGTTGTTAATAAATATTTAGACAGACAGACACACAGTGACGTGTCTGCCTCACTGCAAATATGTCATGGGAGCAGTGGTTCTCCCCGTGCTTGTGTGGGTTTTTCCTGGGTACTCCGGTTTCCTCCCGCCTCCAAAACACGTGATTGGGTACAAGACAATTGGCTACTCTAAATTGTCCATAGGAATTAATGTGTGTGTGAATCGTTGTCTGTCTCTAAGTGTTAGACCTGTGATTAACTGGAAATTGAACAGGATGTACCCCGCCTAACACCCTAAGTTAACTGGGATAGACTCCAGCAACCCATGACCCTGAACAGGATAAACGCTAGATAATTAAGGGTGGTGGTGGCTCAATGGTAAGGCTCTGTGTCAGTGGTCAGGGTAGGGGTTCAAAAGCTACCAACCTTGAGGAAGGCTCAAGTACTTTAGTTGCTCAGCTTAACCTCAGCTGCTCCACGGGCGCCACGCATTAAGGCTTGCCCTGAGCTTCTGACCCCAGCCTTTAAATTCGTAAGATGGGATATGCGGAATAAAAACATTTCACTGTATGTGATAAATAAGATCTGAATTTGAATGGATGGATGGAGACAGGCAGATAGATGCTAACACTTAGAGACAACCGTTCACTCCGATGGACAATTTAGAGTAGGCAATTCATCGATGCCCATCACACGTGTTTGAGGCAGGGGGAAACCGGAGTACCCCGGGAGAACACGCACAAGCACGGGGATGCAACATGCAAGCTCCACACAGAAACAGCCTGGGCGGGAATTGAACAACACTTTGTTTATTTATAAACAAACAGTTTGTGAGGCAGGAGTGCTAATAAGCACTCTGCCGTTTTTAAATTCATCTTTATTTAATTACAGACAACTTTATTAGCTTCAAATATAAACGCAGTTTTTCAATGTGCAAAGACAACAAAAACCAAAACACTAAATGTAACTAATAATTATGCATGTGCACGAGAGTGTTTATAAATAAACACACCCCCACATCCCCACACCCACCCGCACCACCGGGGCTCCACCTGTCCCGCTTGATGGCGTCCAGAGTCCCGGAAAGGATTCGATATGCCAGCTATGGCACGCGCGAACGACGCGGCACCGGATCCGCGTTCTATTTTCACCGCGCATTAAAGCGGCACCAGCAACAGTATGGTGAGCCACGAGCTCCAGCCGTGCACAGCGGGCACGAGCGGCTCTTCTTCTCTCTGCGCCATGAAGTCTACCGAGAACGAGCGCGCAGTTTTTCGTGAGCGTGAGCCTCTGTCTGACGTCTCGGACCCGGACAGTGGCAGTGAGAGCTCTTCGGAGAAATGGACGGAGACGGAGGGCGCAAGCGGGCGAACGCGCTCTCTCTCCGTCACCGCGCGCAGCAGCAGCAGGCTCAGGCTGGTCGGCGTGAGCAAACAGCGGCAGGCAGCGAACGCGCGCGAACGCGACCGCACTCACAGCGTTAACACTGCGTTCAGCGCCCTGCGCACCCTCATCCCCACCGAACCCGCAGACCGGAAACTGTCCAAGATCGAGACTCTGCGCCTGGCTTCCAGCTACATCGCTCACCTCGCTAACGTCCTGCTGCTCGCCGAGAGCGGAGGAGACGGACCGCCGTGCACGCGGCACCGAGAAGCCCTCGTGCACGGAGGCGGCGGCGCGCTCAGACCCATTTGCACCTTTTGCCTTGGAAACCAGAGGAAAATGGTGAGTAAAAAAGGAGGCATGATGCCTTTAAAAAGTTATTTCCGGTTAGAATGCATCATTAAATTCTGCAAGTGCATAAAGGTGATTACAGAGTTGGTTGGGCATTGGGTTCGAGTCCCTGCGTTGCACTGTGTGTGTGTGTGTGTGTGTGTGTGTGTGTGTGTGTGTGTGTGTGTGTGTGTGTGTGTGTAACATATTTCAGGGTTTTCCTCTGGGTTCTTCTGTTTTCTCCCCTAGGCCAAAGACACAATGTAGACATATTGACATCTCTAAACTGTCCGGTGTGTGTGTGCGCGTGTGTGAGTCTGTGTAATCGCAATGTATTGGCACCCCCTTCCAAAATGCCCTTTGGAACAGACAGATATA
>JAOUQX010000002.1:215015-227335 GCA_028566295.1 Liobagrus marginatus
AGAACGGATCCATACCGCCAAACCTAACAGCAAGCAGTACGGCAAGTACATCGACGCAAGCAGCCTGACTGAAATGAAATATGTTCAGGTCATGCTATAATGCATTATAACATATGAAGGCTTTATAACAATCTATTCGTTTTCATAACTCAATATCAATATGATCTACATAGAAATACAGTAAATGACTTTGTTATAACACATTAATGCTACAGTATATTACGAATTCCTTCTAACGTAATGGGAATTTGTTTCCAGTTATTCATACAGTTGTATAGTTACACACACATTTGTGTCACTAAATTGTGACACTCGATGACGCAATCATATTGTACATGTTTAAAATCGAGAATAAATATTACAATATAATTTATATAGCGTATATTAAAAAGTGGCACAACGTGAGCGAGGAACTTATTAGCCGAGTTATAATGCTTTATGACAGTAATAGGCTTCGTAGAACGTGGTCCTGGCTATTTCTTTGGACTGATTATTATTCAGACTTCCTGAAACACATCTTGGTGAAACAAACAGAGACGCAGAAAAAGCCCATCAGCCCCAGACTTCGGGGAATAGCGGTCCGTCTCAAAAATCTGCCATCAAATTGGAATTCCAGCATTAATTGATTGGAATAAATGGAGCCGACGCTGCCCGCTGTTCTGCAGTGGTTTGTTTGCGATTACAAACGGCTGTTGTTCTGAACCCGCCGACTGAACTAATAGAACCGAGCTGCACTTGAGCATCCCTCCGGTCTCTGGGGCAGGCTGGAGAGAGCTGCGGAATTGAGATCCCGCAGCTCATTCGGACATGACCACACAGCTGGAGGACCCAGATGTGCAGATTTAATAGCTAATTACTGTCTCCTCACAGACCCCCAGAGAGTCGAGCGAAAAGGTCGCGGCGAAAAGGAAGGGGCGGGGGCTGGCGGCATGCTGGTGGGTTTATTGCGTTATTTATTGTGTGTAAGTTATTAGCTGTGAAACAACATGACTCGTACTTTGTGGAGCCAAACTAATAATGCAATTCTTCAAACAACAACAACAACAACAACAACAACCACCCGGTGTTTTTTCTGGCATAACATTTCTGGCATTTTCTATCAGCTGCTTTATTATTTGTTGTACTGTATGAGAAGGAATATCCAAACTATACCTAATTACACTGACCATACATTAAAAAGGAAATAGCATATAGGAATGCTATTGAATTGATTTATTTGATCATATTAATTGGAAAATATGAAATCATATTTATTTGTTTAACACGAAATTAAACAAACAATAATAATCACAATGCGCCAGACCTCTGTTAATAAACCGTCGTCATAAACATTATTTATAGACGTTACATCGACACTTGTGGTATACCAGTGCTCCATTATAACAGTCAAGAGCAGGTCCTCGGGAATGAAGTATGATGATAAAATACGTTTTCTAGTCAACATCGTGACAACGTTTATTGATATTCTTTGAAATAATGCATGATTATATGCAAAGAAACAATACCTGGTCATATTTTGGATATTTATGTTTCACAGAGTCGACAATTAAAATAAGAAGCCTTCGAAACCAGACGAGCTTGGAATTAACCCGATCTGATGTTTTCCAGTCTAATGCTTTCAGACACCATTACCCGGCCAATTTAGTTAGAAAAAAAAAAACACAAAAAACTGTACGTGAAGAAAGTGGCCTCCGGAAGGAGAATGATAACAGGCGAATGTCATAAGTCTTTCTTTACCGAGAGTTGAACGGCGGAAATTCCAGACTGTGCTAATAAAAACTTTGCAGTTTGTGGTTTTCACAGTAAAATACATTTTTTTTAAATGTACGCACACAGAAAGTACCGTATAACTTCCATCTCCAAACTGCTTTTCTTCCCCCGTTCACTTCTTTTGTTCACAAATTTAGCCATGTTTTCTCTTACTCTCTATTTGCACACTAATTAAGCTGAATCTGGAAGTGAGATTAATAAACAAGCCTGAAAAAGTTGCTGATTAACGCCAGGAAAAGAAAGAAAGAAAGAAACAAACGAACAAAAAAGATGCCATCTTGTGGTACAACTAAAGCACGAAGAAATCAGACAAGCATAAATAATGTGGATCAGTTTCTCACTTACAATCAGACCCTTTACTAACCCTTTCATTTTCCAGTTCTACAGAATCGATATATATTTCTGGGCACTTTCTGTGATTTTTTGTGCACAACAATGTAAACAATTATCTGCACACATACTCCAGTTTATGATACTCAAATGGGTTCCTACGAGCGCAGTAGTAATACAACAGGAGGATCTAGTACGTCATAAATTGTTTTTGCATTTAACTCGGAATACAAAAGAAGGCGATATCACTGATTAGAGTATAAATTACAGCATTTACAGTTCTTCCTTGAAATATATACTGTACAGCGTATTTAAGTTGATTTCTCTTCAATACAAAGGATTGATACCTTTCGAAAACCATCATGTATGGCAAGGGTTAGAGACTGGTACACTATTCTTGCTGTAGCTTGTACTGTTGTTGGCCACGTGGCAGTCTCTGTAGCCATGGCCTCCATTAGTCGTGTAAATGGGCTGAATTCTGTAGTCCCCTTTCAGGAGCTGTTGGTTGTTCAAAGAAACTATCTGAAAGCTAGTCTCTGTCATTTCTAGGATGGAGTTATCCTTTTTTGTGCCTGCTTCACCATAATCGTCTTTCCTCCTCCCTCGGTTATATTTCCATTTGGATGAGGACGACCGCCCCTTCTTGTGCATGTGCCAGCAGAATATGCTAAGCAGCAACACCAGGACGACAAGCACGGCCCCTCCGATCAGGCCGGCCAGAAGTAAAGATGAGCCGAAGTCCTGTTGGCTCGCCTGCTCTGCCTTTTCGTCCAAGTCGTAGGATGCCGGCTTGGTCATCACCTCGGAGCAAATTGTGTCTTCTCCTGTGTGATAATTGTTGAAAGCATCCAGAGGATCCACACAGATTCGGTAGATGGATTTGGGCTCCAGGTTGGTCAGGTGTATTCTCTGTTGTGCACCCTCAACCATAGTCTCCTGCATAAAGTCTTGCATCAACCTGGGACCCAACTTGGCCCAGGTCACTTTGTATGCCGTGACAGTGAAGGTGGATATCCAGTTCACCTGGACGCAGGTGCTGTTTCGGACAATGAAGGAAACACGGAGCGACTCCTGCACAGGATCCTCAGGGACCTCTGTCCTCAGTTCCTTATCGCTGAGCTCGGTCGGCAAAGCAGGTGGCATGGGTGCAGAGCTGGGAGTGCGGGCATAGGTTGGGGTTAAGAATCCTGCTTCAGTGGCTGACTCAGCAGTGGGCAAAGAGGAGTGTGTGGGCTGTCGCGTTGATTGTGGCACTATGGCAGTAGTGCTGGGACACTGGATCAGCTCCAAGTTTAGCTCCCTGATTACCATACCACGCACACTCTCAGGTTTCTGGCACATGAAACCGCGGACATTGAGCGTGGACGGCAAGGACTTTAGCCACAATATGACCCATTTAATGTCGCAGTCACAGAGCCAAAGATTGTTTCGAACAGTGAGCTGTCTCAGGCTAAGGAGGCCATCAAAGACCCCCTGTGTGAGAGACTGCAGCTGGTTGTTGGAAAGATCCAGTCTCTCAAGGCGGTGCAGGCCATGAAAGGCTGTCAAAGGGATCTCATTCATCAGATTATCCTGCAAGTTGAGCTTGACCAAACACTGGGTAGGCAGGCTAGGAGGAGGGACCATCAGGGAATTGCGTGCCATGGACAGGGTTTTAAGGTTACCTAAACCCTGGAATGCTCCTGGGGCGAGGCCTTCATCTGTCATAAGGTTTCCATCCAGGAGGAGGCTCTCAAGCCCCGTTACATTCTCAAAGGCATCTTCACTGATGAGAGCTATCCGGTTTTCATCCAAACGCAGCTCCTTGAGCTCCTCAGGGAGTCCGATGGGCACGCTGCTGAGATGGTTCTTTGTTAAGAACAGGATTTTCAGACTGACGGCTTCCCTGAACGCCCCTTCCTCCACACCCACTGTGGAGATAGAGTTGTCATCCAGGTAGAGCTCCTCAAGACGTTGGAGCTGGGCCAGCGCCGCACGGGACACTGTTTGAATGTTGTTCTCCTGCAGATGGAGCACCCGCGTGTTTTTAGGCAGGTTGACTGGGAACTCGTCCAATTGGTTGCCATAGAGATACACCGTCTCGACCGAAGCAACGCTGTGCAGCTCCGCTGGAAATCCAGCATTGTTGATTTGGTTGTTGTGGAGGTAAAGGGTTTTGTAACCCTCACCTATCCCCAGAGGCACTGATGTTAGGCTCCGTTCGTTGCAGTACACAAAGGTCCTGTCACAGCGGCACTCATCTGGGCACGTCGTGGCCCAGGAGAACTGCATGTGAAGGCCGAGTAGGATTGGTATCCATGGTCTAATAAAGATCATCGCATCTTTATTCCATATTCGTATCTGTATCTCCATATTTGGTCTGGGAGCAAACACAAACAGCTCAGAGAGGCCTCAAGTACAAAGCAATAAAAAAAGAAGTAAATTCCACCAAGTTTTTAACAGCGCTTCAAGCTTGCCACCGCAAAGCTATGCTGGAGAAAAGTGCGTAATCCTCGTGTAATTGGCTTTCCTAAGCCCCCCCAACACAAGACCAATGGTCTCATTAGCCTGCGTGCCTCCCTCGCTTGCCTCCATCCATGCTTGGGTTGAGACCAATAGCCAAGTTCATCACATTTTCACTCGGAGGCCAGAGAAGGCCGATTTAAAGTACGTGAAACAAAACAGCACGTTTGGCAGCTTGATCAGTGACGAGCTCCTCTCTGGTCACAGCCGACTGCTCTCTGAATGACACAGCTTCGCTCGCATGGGGCATTTGGGTCCATTTCCCTGTATTAACACAAAATAGATAAGTGCCCTCTTCAGAGACATGCAACATTATGCTAGTGATTTATTAACCTGCTGAGGTGTAGCAAGGATCGGGCAGAAACATCATGGAATTCATCAGGATTAAATACAGAATCAAATACAGCAGGTAGTAAAGTTATTTTGTGAAGGATTACGTTATAAAATTGGACCAATTAAAACATGAAGCCGGTGAAGGATGACAAAGACATAAAAAAACAAACACGGGAAATAGAATAATAAGCTTTTTGCACACTAACTCATCAGTATGCTCTCTATCTGAGGAGAAGGCTCTATGACATTCCTCGCTTTTAGACTTGTAAAGGCCAGCAAGGTGGTTAATCTGTCATATGTCACGCTGACAGACAGGTCTGTGGTCCGATGCTCGGGCAGTAAGCTCAGTCTCTCAGTGGTAATGATTCGCAGCCTCGGGGACAGTAAGACCGCTTCCTTTAAATCAATGTGTTGGGCGTCCTGTTAAAAAGGCTGGAAGCACAGATGTACCTCTGTTTCAGCACAAGCACAGCTTTACTGTCAATAAACACGGGCAGCTATTTAAATCATTACACGGGCTGCATCCTTCAAGTAACAGAGCGCAGAGAAAACAGCGGATGTGACAGAAACTGCTTCGTTTGCTACATCGAATTCTTTAGGAAAAAAAAAGAACGGTGGACGGCTAATTATTCATACTAATTACATTTCATTATTTACCGAATCATAACCATTTAACGACTTGCTGTATAGAAACAGTAAAAAAGACTATATATTTTTTGGTTTGTTTGTTTTTTGTTTTTTCAATTAATGAATACTTACTAAAGTGACAGTTAGTCTTTTTTCTGATAATAAAAGCATGACCTTTAATATATTTTGCTCCAAATGCTAATCACTATTTCCATAACATACATCATGGCATTTTATTTTATTTTGTGTGGTGTTTTTTCTTTTCATTGTTATTCGGGGAATTAAAATGATTAAAAAAAAGCCTAACAATTACGCATGCTACTGTATGACCCTTATAGGGGGACTGTACAGACAATTCTTTAAATCATATTATTATACAAGATGAGTATTTATAGTGGATAGGAAAGCTGATTACTGAGCGTATGTGCATGCATGCTAACTAGAAGGCATAGATACAATATATTGCACATGCACTTGTACGTACTATAGTGTGCTATGCATCCTATGCAATAACACGCATGTATAACGTATACTGGAATACAGCTACATGATGCAACAGTGAATTCTTTATCTTCTACACCTATTTTTGTCCCCGATACAAATAGTTAATGTGTTAAACAGGGTTTTTTTTTTTTTTTTATCATTTATTGTTGCTGTGCCTGTATAACAGACTCCTGCAGCCTAAGAGGAGTTAAAGCCCTTTCCTGTGAGCATGGGGCTAAAATAAAGGTACAAATAAGGCAAATTAACAAGCCATTAAAAAAAGCAACGCCAGAGCTTTAACTGAGCTTCATACGGGTCCAAATGGCCAGTTTTAATATTCCCCAAGAGTTTAGAATAAAATTCTTAAATGAAATGCAAACCCAATGCAGACACATGCGCAAGAAGAAGTTCCCAGCCTCATTTGCAGTTTTAAAATATATATGGATTAGTGGAATAATTGCATAAATTTTTTTATTGCATTCTATTATAGAATGAACAAAATGATTGATGTGTTTTTTTTTACCTGCACGGATGTTGGATTTTCAACTTGTCCTACAGCTCCATTGTGTTTTCTCCAGAAATAAGGATCCCGGTCAATGGAATAAACACACATACATATATGTATATATGCACACGCGCAACCACACACACACACACGCACGCACGCACACACACGCACGCACGCACACACACACACCCACAGACACACTGTGCAGGTTTTATCCACGATCTCGGAGTGCCAGAGAAATGTTTCAGACGAGGCTATGGTGGTGATTTTCCTCGCGCGCGCGTCGTGTCGGGAGTTTTAGGATCTCGTTGTGAAACTCTGGGAATAGAATCCAGAAGTGGATTTATTTAGATCTGGTGTGAAGTCTTTAGTTTTGGCGCGTGCAGAGTGCAGCGCACGCCCTCCTGCGATTGCCCATCTGCGGAAAACGTACATCATTTAGTTTGATCCCCGGTCTGGATGGAAAGAAAACAAAGTCGGCGGTTGTGCGGTGCCGCGCTCGGGGATGCTGAAACTCCTTTGGTGTAAAGCTCGGCGTTCGCAGCGGCAGCATCGTGCCGAAACGCGCCCGGCTTTCCGTTCCTGCGCGCGCGCGCATGTGTATGTATGTGTGTGTGTGTGTGGTGAGCGAGTGCGTTCGTGTGTCTGTGTTTGCGCGCGCGCGCGCGATGGATGGATGTATGAGTGAGTGTGTGTGCGCGCGCACGCGCGTGTCCTGCTGCTCCTGCGTTAATCTAGCTAACGGTGATTCGAATTAGAAGACTCGGTTCTTGTTCGACTCTTAAATACGAGTCAATCCGCCAAACTCGAATCGCCAGGCGCAAAAGACCGACAGTTGGGTTTCAGTTGGATTAAAGGATTAAACACGTGTATTCTGTACACACAGGCTACACAGAATAATAACACACCCGACAATTAGGAAAAACGTTTTGTGTGTAAAAAGAATGTACAAGGGATTCAGAGAGAATCATTAGAGAGAGACGCATTAGCCAGTTCCTCATCATTCATCAAAAAATACTGGTCAAAATGACCAGTGGAACTTTTTGACCACTAGTAGTGCTGTTGAGCAGCTCAGGGTTACGTAGACTAGATCTGGATACACCAGAGACCCTAATAATAATAATAATAATAATAATAATAATAATAATAATAATAATAATAATAATAATAATAATAATAATAAGTGTAAATATATTATTAAGTTATATAATTATAAATACATAGAATCCTTTTCTCAAACGACTTACTACATAAACATTGTGCATTAACATTTACAGTACACGCAGTGTGTGTGTGTGTGTGTGATGTGTGTGCGCGGGTGTGGGTGTGTATGTGTGATGTGTAGGTTTAGGAGTAGGGGTAGGTGTGTGTGTGTGTATGTGTGATGTGTAGGTTTAGGGGTAGGGTAGATGTGTGTGTGTGTGTGTGTGTGCGTGTGCAGTGTGCAAACAGAGTTGTGTTATAAATGTTTGGTTCTCATTACGCAGAAGAACATTTTTCCAGGATTACATTAGATGTCCCTTGTCCGAAACTAGATTAGGTTTCAGCTTCGCTTTCCTCCTGCATCGTGAGGGAATTCGGTTTGAGTTCTAAGAGAAGGATTTATGATCGCTAAGCTAACTTGTGCTAAATTCCACAGACGCATACTGTATATTCAATATGTTGTTTACATTGGGCTATGTGAGCATCTTGGAAAGCACAAGACACACTCTATGTAAGCACACACACACACACACACACACACACACACGCACGGTTATCAACATGGAACTAAATTCCATTGGCACACTACACTTATACATGCCATATTCTGCTTTCTGTGTTTCTGTCTGTCCTTCTATCTGTCTCTATGTCTGCAGTTCTTTTTTTCCCTGTCTGTCTGTCCTTCTGGTTTTTTCTTACTGTCCGTCATTCAGCCGTGCTTTCTGCCTGTCAGTGGGGTTTTTGTCTTCCGTCTTCGTCTGTCGTCCTTTCTGTCTGTCGCTTATGCTTTCTTTCCTTTTTGTCTGTTGGTCAATCTTTGTCAGTCTGTCTGTCTGTCTTTCTGTCTGTTTGTCTGTTGTTGGTTCGATCTTCCTTCCGTTTAAATCCGAATTTAAATCTCATTTTTGAAAAATGATGCACAAATAAAAACTAGTAGCTAATGCTAATAGCTATATAATGAGACTTCTTTCATGTCGTTTATTTCCGGTCTCCATTCCTACGACATACAGGTTTAATCAGACGATCACAGCCCCGACCTGGCTTGGGTTTACTGACATTAAAGTCTGAAAACAAAAACATGTCCCATACAAAGCCATTTAGCTTCTTTAATTCAATGCATTTGTTAAGTTTGTTGGTACATGTTGCACTAATATCACTTTATAGATGCCTGGAGTCTGGATGAACTTTGGATTGTTGAATCAAACAAATCATTATACAGTTTGAATCATATGAGTGAGTCTGTTCAGAGGAATCGATTCAGGAGAGCGGATCACGATGCCCGGCACTGCACTGTACTCTGAAGTCTTTAGTGCTGTGCTACACATGATTAAAGGGTCGATCAAAGAGAGAGAGAGAGAATGAGAGAGAGTGGGGAAGAGAGAGAGAGCAAAAGAGAGAGAGAGAGAGAGAGAGAGAAAGAGAGAGAGTGGGAGAGAGATAGAGAGTATGAGAGAGAGAGAATTTTCTCCACCTCCACACACACTATTAAACCGGAGTATTTACTGAATCGTAGAATATGAACATACATGTAATCTACATGTTCAATTCTCCCCCCAAAAAATCTGGTTGTCCTTCTTGAATGCTCAGGTGCGGGGACTTACGTAATGAAATTGATTGACAGGAGTCTCTCTCTCTCTCTCTCTCTCTCTCTCTCTCTCTCTCTCTCTCTCTCTCTCTCTCTCTCTCTCTCTCTCTCTCTCTTGCTTTCTCTCGTTTACTTCGATGCTCAATCTCTTACAATCCAAAGTGTAATACATGATTCACACACAATTTCTTTCTCGATGCTAATGCAGAGTGTAAAATCGAATTCTATCTGCAGAAAATGTTCATCGATTGATCAGAACTGATTTGAGATTCCTTTAGACAAAAAAGGAATTATTTTCGAGATCATCTGAAAAGTCATTGTTACCTGGTGGTAAAAAGCAATTGGAGCGATGATGATGATGGTGATGATGATGGTGATAATGATGATGATGAGGATGATGATGATGAGGATGAGGATGATGATGATGATGATGATGATGCTGATGATGATGATGATAATGGTGATGATGATGATGATGATGATGATGATGATGAGTATGATGATGATATTGATAATGATGATGATGATGGTGATGATGATGATGATGATGATGATGATGATATTGATGATGATGATGATGATGATGATATTGATAATGATGATGATGACGATGATGATGATGATGAGTATGATGATGATGATGATATTGATAATGATGATGATGATGATGATGATGATGATGATGATGATGATGATGATGATGGTGATGATGATGATGATGGTGAATGATGATCATAATGATGATGTTGATGATGATACGGGCTGGTCAAAAAGCAAAACCAAACACAAATAAACGCTCTCATGTCCACGGCTGTTCCGGTAGCGCCGGAGCGCCTGGCACCCTCCCACATGCCGAGATGAAACGCGCACATAATGAAGGGTTCGGCTTCATCCATATGCTGCCATGATTTATTCAAGTGCTTCTCTGCCACATATCAAAGGAGATCGAAAGGAACGTTAGGACACAGAGAAAGGGGCCTTGTTTTTATATCAGAAGCAGAATCGAGTGTGTTCTAGAATCAGGGAATTGGTTAAAGCGAAGAAAAAAAACCCCAACAACGTATTGGTTCTGCCTTCTTCTTCTTCTTCTTCTTCTTCTTCTTCTTCTTCTCCTTATCATTATTATTATTATTATTATTATTATTATTATTATTATTATTATTATTATTATTAGCGGAACCCACCTCCGCTCTGGACCACAGAGATCAGCATTAAGCATCAGCCAGAACTTTGATTAACTAGTAAACTTATTCACTTTGATTCAGCGGCCCCTCGTCTGTGAGCACGTTGCATAACATTACATAAAAAAACACACCCCTCTGTATTTGTGTTCCATTAATGTTCAAACATGCCTTCACTTTCTGGTCCATGGAGGAATCAATGCTGTTATCATAAGCCACGTTCCAGAACTTTGTGAGCTCAAGTTCACGTTCACAAGATTGCCTCATGTTTGGAAAACCACCTCTTGGGATCCAACAAACCCCACACACTCACATACACACACACACACGCACCTACACACACACATACACATAAACACACACACACACACACACACACACACACACACGAGCAATGAAATCAATCAAATCTGAAAGCATCATGATAGCATAGTGTGTGTGGAGTAGCAGTTCGTTCATACGGCCGTCTGCAGCGGGTTGGAGCTCGTACTCTAAAATGGTATTAATCAAAAACGGATTAAGAAAATATTTAACAGTAAAATAAAAAATGATACAAGATTTTTTATAATATGTCCAATTAACGATCCTTTCTGTAGGTAAAGTGTAAAGCGAGTGCTTTTAAACACAAAGTCAAGCCAAGCTCTGCTATCTTTCATTCGAATAAAAAAATCATTAAATAAATGAAGTAAAAATATTTCTTTTTTATTTATGTAATAATTATATTGTGAGAAAGGATCTGTTTACAGCTGCTATAATGCCAGACGTTTAATTTATAATATATACATATAATTAATTCCCTAACACTTTTCTAAACGGCCCATAATTACATTAGAAAGTGTTAAAAAAAAAAAACTATAGCGTTGTTTGTTAATTAGTTATTAACAATTTCTTTTTCTCCTGTCTGTCTGTCTGTCTGTCTGTCTTCTTATCTGTCTGTCTGTCTGTCTTCTTATCTGTCTGTCTGTCTGTCTTCTTATCTGTCTGTCTTTCTGGATTAGTGATCACAAGGTTATGAGTTCCATTCCCGTGTCCAGCAAGCTTTCCACCGTTGGGCCCCTGAGCAAGGCCCTTAACTTTATAAATGGAATAAATATGAGTCGATCTGGATAAGAGCATCTGTCGGTCACGAGGCACGTGTGTGTGTGTGTGTGTGTGTGTGTGTGTGTGTGTGTGTGTGTGTGTGTGTGTGTGTGTGTGATACGCAAACATTCCAGGAAGTGGATAAAAATCTATTCATTCCAAATATCATCTGTAGAACATGTGCCCAGATTTTTGGATTTTTCTTTAAGGAAATATTAATCTCTGATGTATGATTTATTAATTAATCTCTGATGTATGATTTATTAATTAATCTCTGATGTATGCTTTATTAATTAATCTCTGATGTATGATTTATTAATTAATCTCTGATGTATGATTTATTAATTAATCTCTGATGTATGATTTATTAATTAATCTCTGGTGTATAAATCTGACATGCTATAAATAAAGGACATGGGTCCGAGGTGCTCTGAGGTGACATTAATATCAGTACACACACAACGGTTTAATTGTAGTTCTGTCCACCCAGTGGGTCAGTCGTGTGCGTTAATAAAGGAATAATGAATCGATCGATCACTTATCAATTTCGGATCATTAGTCATAGACGATGGGGAACGTCTCTGGGAATTTGGAGTAATGATACTGACAAAGATGAAACAAACAGGATTGCTGATACTGAGACATATATATACACACACACACACACACACACACACACACACACACACACACACACACACACACACACACACACACA
>JAOUQX010000002.1:424287-435922 GCA_028566295.1 Liobagrus marginatus
ATAATAATAATAATAATAATAATAATAATAATAATAATAATAATAATAATAATAATAATAATAATAATAATAAACACAGTTCCGGGTTTAAAAAAAGGAATTAACTGATTAAAACAAGTCAAGGTCCAAGTCAACTTTGTTATTATTATTATTATTATTATTATCATTATTATTATTATTATCATTAACATTATCATTATCATTATTATTATTATTATTATTATTATTATTATTATTGCCGTTATTATGCTTAATGCGGAATGAAGTGAAGTCGTAAGCGCTTGCAAGTTGCTCAGTAAAATTCGCACGCGCGCGTTAGACAAACAGAACAAACCCAAAGCAAAATAATAAGAATTATAATAATAGGGGAAATTCTAAATGGAATATAAAGACCATAATGCAAATAAAATGCACGTGATACAAGTTGACGGAAGCATACCTTTAGTACCTTTATACCTTTATAATTGTAGTACCTTTATACCTACAAAGGCAAACTTTAGTCTTTGATCTGATATTTACTGCATACAGTTATTTGATGTTTAATTTATTATACTGTATCTACATATGGAACATGCATGTTAAAGGTACAACAGGTACAACAATCAAGCCCAAAGGTACAGTTTGGGTTTTTACTGCAGGATGAAATGAACACAAGACTAATATCTCCATAAAATGCACATAACTATAAGTTGTTCATTGTACCTTCATCATGCATGCTATATTATTATCATCATCATCATCATACATCCTACATTATCATCATCATCATACATGCTATATTATTATCATCATCATCATCATACATCCTACATCATCATCATCATCATCATCATACATGCTATATTATTATCATTATCATCATACATGCTATATTATTATCATTATCATCATACATGCTATATTACTATCATAATACATGCTTCATTATCATCATCATCATTAATTCTATATTATTATCATCATCATCATACATGCTATTATTACTATCATAAACATCATCATCATAATCATACATGCATTACTATCATCATCATCATCACCATCATCATCATCATCATATATACTATTATTATTATTATCATCATCATCAACATCATCATCATCATCATACATGCTATATTATTATCATTAGCATCATACTTTTTTTTAGCATACATACATATCATCATCGAGATCATTATCATTATCATCATCATGTACGACGATCATACATGCTATATTATTATCATCATCATCATCATCATCATCATATATACTATTATTATTATTATCATCATCATCAACATCATCATCATCATCATACATGCTATATTATTATCATTAGCATCATACTTTTTTTTAGCATACATACATATCATCATCGAGATCATTATCATTATCATCATCATGTACGACGATCATACATGCTATATTATTATCATCATCATCATCATCATCATCATCATCATGTTTTATATATATATTTATTTATTTAAACTTAAACATCTGTCCATTGTCCTCACCTCCACCTTCTCCTCGCGCAGGTGCACTTTTCGGGCCAGCTGCTCTCTCGTGCCGACATCCGGGTATTTTGTCTCTTGAAAAAGGCCCTCGAGCGCTTCGAGCTGCTCGTCAGTGAAGATTGTGCGGTGACGCCGCTTCCTCCTGCAGTGCAGCTGATTGAGGAGCTGCAGCTCCGCGCGCGACACCGAGCTCAGGGGGGTCAGAGGGGCCAGAGGGGACATGGACATGTAGGACATCATGTGAGGAGGAGGAACCGGGGACATCAGCACCGAGCCTGGGCTGTCGTACACTAGACAACAAAAATAAATCCAATAAAATAAAATAAAATAAAATAAAACCAACAACAACATTTTATTACTGATCGCGTTCCAGTATCATAGCGGCTGTATCACACATCACACACACAGACACACACACACACACACACACACACACACACACACGCACGCACCCACGCACGCACGCACACACACACACACACACGCACACACGCACACACACACACACACACACACACAACTATTTTACAAAAGATACATTCATTTATAATAATTAATTCAATAGATAATGTGTTGTCGCCGACGTCACTGTTACAGACTTTCTCGTATAGCATCGTAGGTAGTAATGAGTTATTAGTAACCACTAGTGGCACGTGCAACTAAAATTAAACAAACAAAAACCCCATAGTGTTGCTTTAATAAAGGTATGAACAAATAATTGATATGATTTACTTAAAATTGTGTTTATTATTGTTATATTGAAGTTATATACTTTATATAGTAAGTTGTAGTTGTAGATGTAATGCTCAACATCCTGAACTCAGAGTAAATAATAATAATAATAATAATAATAATAATAATATATACGCATGTAGTTAACTACGATGACAGGTTTAAAAAAGTTTATATTTTCAAATATGTATAAAAAAATAATAAAACCTGCTCCCTTTCTCTTTTTTTCAGATAAGTCGTTCCATTATTAAATATTTTCACAAATGTAGTGTAAAGCACTAACACACTAACACACTTCTTACAAACAAAAATAATAATTCCAATATTATAATTAATAAAAATAAAAATAATAATTCAACGGCCAAAGATTAATTTCTACAGCTATTAGTGTTTAAATACACGCGCGCGCGCACACACACACACACACACACACACACACACACACACACACACACACAATACAGGAAGGAATAGTATATGCTGTACTATGTATGATGTACATGTAATCAAATAAATTTTGAACTTGAACTTGAACTATTATTCCGGATAATGTCATCCGTTTAAAATTCATTTCCGGCTATCGTGCAGCATTTAATATAATATTTTACCATAACATTTATGAAGATTTTTTTTTTAAATTTTTTATTTTAAACCCAAATTTTGTCAGAAAGATAAAAACATTTGCTAAAATGATGAAATTTTCTTTTTAAAGTAATGCGCCTTATATGGCTAATCCGCATTAAGGTGTGAATGTGACGAATCCGAATGGAAGGAAACCGAATGAATGTGAAATGTGAAAGGAATGCGCCATTCGGAAAGCTGATCGCATTGGAAAGCGCTTGCTTCCTGTTTCACTGCTTTCACGTGAACTCCCTCTTTAAGTAAGATATGACACTTTATAAGCGAATCTCAAGGCAACCTCACGTGTAAAGAGTGTACGAAGTAAAAACGCAGCTGATGCCAATCAAACGTGTCATGATCACGTGTTGTTGAATCAAACCGACACGAGATTAAAGTGTATTAGTGTAGAAGCTGAAACACGTTTAAGACCTCATTATCTGGTTCACGAGCCCCATCTTAACTTTACCGTCATAAAGCGGTCATTACGGAAAGTTGTAGAGACTTCGCGTGAATCAGATGAGTCGGAGTTGTTGACTCGTTGAATCATCGCATTTAAGTTGTAGCTCGTGTTAAAAGTTAAAAACAGAAGTTCAGCATAATAAAGGAAGGAGTAAGATATTTCTAAGTCCTTCGGCACTTCTGAAACACTGATTAGCGGATGAATCGGTTCTTATTAATGATGTTTGAATCACTGAATCGATACTTATAAAATAATAAGTCTGTGAAGCAGTTTTTTAACTCAAATTTGCCCCGTGTGTGTTTGCCGCCGGGGAAATACGAACACACACACACACACACACACACACACACACACACACACAAAATAAATGACACTTCTACAGTAGATTCACGTTTTAAAAAATATTAAAGAGAGCCTTAACAATTTTGAAACCTGGATTTGCAAGAAACTATTTATGTATGTATTTATTTATTTATATTGTTAAAAATAAATCTAACAGAAAAAGCGGTTGAACAGCATTGAGTGCGATTTTGGTGTTTATTTCAAATCGATCATCTAAAAGCAGAAAGGTGTTTGATTAACTCTTATGAACGTCACACACACACGGATTTAAACTTTAAAACGTTTTACTTGTTTTTTTCTTAATAATTAATATGCTAAAATTCTACTAGCTTTCTCATATATATATATATATATAGATATATATATTTGTGTGTGTGAGTGTGTGTGTGTGTGTGTGTGTGTGTGTGTGTGTGTGTGTGCGTGTGTATTTATAAGCATATAAGATAAAGGTATTATTATAATGATCCCAAATATTGAAGCAAATTCTGTGTCTCTAATAAAAGTATTGTTTTAAAAACAGAATAGCAATAAAATAGCACGTGTGCTTGTTGTTGGGGAATTTAAATGTGTATATTTAAAACAGAACCTTTATCTTTAGGATATAATGCACATAATAAACCTTATTGATTTAGTTTACTATTGATTTATAGAGTAACGCTTGCAGTACACTGCGTACAGGTTTTTACAAAACACACACACACACACACACACACACACACACACACACACACACACACATAATCTGACACCTTTTTTCCACAAAAGTAAAACCGATATTGTATAGAGTGAGTTAATTATTGTACGTTGACGCAATAGACACCTGTTGAACGTGAGAAAGGAAATGATTACTTCATTCATTTACTCTTTAGACAAGTCAGATAGAAGCTGTATATCCGCGCGCGCTCACAGCCAAACGGGACTTTGCTTTTATAGCATGAATGTAAACCTTTTTGTTAAAAAGACAAAAACAAAACAACAAAACTTTCAAATGACCAATGTTACATAATTCTGGACATTAAGCACATGTAGTGTAAAGAGTGATTAGGGTTAGGGTTAGGGTTAGGGAACTTAAAATAGAAAGCACGCGCTATTTTTGAACAACGATGAAATGTATAGTTCGATCAAATTCTTTCAGAGAGTGTAAACACGTTATAACGAGTGTTATAAAGGATGCATTTAAGGCGTAAAGGTAAGATGCTGCTTTACCTGTTGGCATGCACGGACACTGACTCGGTAAGGATCCGGGGCAGCAGCCCGGTGCCGCGCTCGCGCTGTAGCAGTACGAGCTGTACGCCGGTATCCGGGCTGAATACACTCCGCTGTAATCAGGAGCCGCGGCGGCCAACGATTCCGACAAACCGGGGAACAGGATCGGCCCTTCGTCCGCACTGAGCAAGAGACTGTCCTTACAGCCTGCTCGGACACTCCGGCCAGCTCGGCCAGCTCGACCGGCCAGGATACTGTCGATGCTGAACATACCAGCGGGCATCACGCAGAGCGCACCGGGGTGGAAAAAACACGCGGAGATCACGGAGAGAGCTTTAAACACGCGGCTGAGATTAAAAATACGGAATAAAGAATCGAATAGTAAATGAAAGTAAATAATTTGTAAGCGCGAGCAAAGAATAGCCTGCGCCGTGCGTAAACACACACACACACACACACACACACAATGCAAAAGCTAAAGTTTACGGATCCGAAATACAGCTCCTCATTTTGTCGAACTTTAAAAAAAAAAAAAAAAAAAATCCAAAACAGCAGTTTGGGAGTGTGTGAGTGAGTGTGTGTGAGTGTGTACGAGTGTAAGACTCCGGTTTTGCGCTCCAGTTGAATTGTCCCTTTTTGGCCTTTTTTTATACCCCTCTGACGTCAGAGAAGGAGTTTTCCTTTTTTTGCATATCCGCCGAAGGACACACACACACCCACACACACACACACACATACACACACGGAGTTTGTGTACGGGATGGACATTCCGGATTTGTGTTTTTGGGGTTTAGCGCGTGCACAAACACTCAAAGGTGTGAAAACAAGTTTGTGTATTGAGGCGCGGATAATTCGATTATGGTGCTGATTGGTAATAAAAGCTGTTTGCGCATCAAACAGGGAGGAAATTAATAATTTGGGCATGTTGTTCAAGTTGAAGTGCGGGTTATTTAAAGCGTTAAAATGTCATGTAGAATTCATCGATTAAGGTCACAAGCACGCGCCTGAAGCGCTCCTACTGATAAAAGTATTTTATATTAAAAACGTTTCATTAATATCCATTTGTTTTTAAAATATATATAATAAATACAAAAAAGGCACCATTATTTTCTTGTGCGTCATAAATTAGAAAATAAACGTAAAATGCGTAACAATACGTAAAATGTACCTTTTATGTCATTAGTGCTTTAAATTTTGGAGCTTTAAGATCATTTGGATGTTTTTACAGCATAAAAATAATAAGATACAGAATTAGATCGTTGAGCTTTAAATGTACGGATTATTCTGTTTGTTTGTGTGCTGTATAAAATATATTCTCTGTAGAAATTAATTATTTCCTTCCAGTTTTTTTTGGACTTAAATTAATTACACATCCGTTAAAGATATTTTACACAATTTACGGCGTTTAGAAAATAAAACATTAAGCTCTGGACTTTTACTTGTCGATACTTTTAATATTACACTCTCAACACAGACACTTGAAATTCAAACTGATCCCTTTACATTTTTGCTTTTTATTTATTCATTATTAAACATGCACGAGCATGAGCATGAGCACGTGCTTTTGGTCACTTGCACGTGATCCTACACTTTACGGACCGCTGAAGCACTGATTATTTCACTAGTCTCTGTTTCTGCACAAAGCCCCAGGTGGTGTTTATCTCTCCGGATTCTAAAGGTGTGTGTTGCTTAAATGAATCCTAATAGGGTGTGTTATTTGTAAAGCGCGTGGTGTGACACGACTCTAATGGGGAAAGATAGATTAATGCAGAGAGGAGATTAGGCTGGGTTTTTACACTCCTATAAACTGCTGAAAATTAGCCGTGTTCACTTACACACACACACACACACACACACACACACACGGAATCCCACTGCGAGCAGATAGCGCCCATTAGCAGTCTGAAAACAGACGTATTAGGCGACCTGATCATTAATGTTGGCCCCCTGGCACCGGAAGTTCCTAATGCATTTACTGATATGGAGAAATCCAGATGAATCGATCCATTCTATTCATTAGTATTCATTTTATTTTACACATGAAGCCCACAGTGAATGTTTTCTGTCCTTTGTTCTTATATTAATAAACTGGCACATAAAATCGATTATTACAGCAATGCTCAACCTCAGATCAAAGATAATTTAGATGATTATGTCACTGAGGAAATAAAACATGTTAGTAAAATAGAAATGCATTCAATTATTTATACATTTATTTATTTTTAAATAGAGACAAGAAAGCAGCTTATCACCTGTATAAGATTAATATTAAATTGTTGTCATGTTAATCGACAAAGAGGTAAAAACTAATTGAAGACTTTTTAATGGTTTGTTTGGGGGTTTGACGTTTTGTATGTATTATTTCATTCGATTTTTAAGAGAACAATAAAGAAAAACAAGAAAGTCATAAATAAATGTGTTTTCTTGTGTGCTTTATATTTATTTTATTCACCTCGCATCCTTATACAAATACACTTTAATCAAACTGATATATAACCTGCAGCAACTATCATAAGCGATATCAAATAAAAAATCAAATGAAATAAATGAATCTTTTATACAAACACATCTGAAGATTTCTGTTGCTACTTTGTAACGTCAAGCCTGATTATCATTTTTGATGTAGACTGGCATGTATTTCTTTGATATGTAAACATTTCAGCCCTTTTACACACTTTGCTCTCTCTGTAATTCCGGATAAGAAAAAAAAAATAGCATGACACCTTTCATTTTTTATTATTTCCTGTTTTTATGTGTGTATTTGAAAGTGCCTTTTGAAAGGAGACAGGAAAAAAGGATCGGCAAAATTGAGATGGCCATCTGAAATGAAAAGCCTCCAAAGAGGTGTGAAGGCAGCACTTACACACTGAATAGCTGCAGTCAATCACCGAGGCTAAATGGCGACTCTGCGCTCACGCACTGACAGGCCTCTACAATGGAGCCTCAACACGCCGCCATCTTTATAGCACAACACACATTATGCGCCGTGGGCCTGATCTCTCAAATCTAACTTAATGCAGCGAATCAAAATGGACTTTGTAATGTAACCTGTTCCTGACTGGAATAAACAAAGCGTAGAGTAAAGGAAAAGGAGAATATGTGTAAAATGTGGGAGAGAAGATGGAGAAAAAGCGCTCACTAATCTAATCCTGATAGACAGGCAGACATACAGACAGACAGACAATGTATATAGGTATATAGACACATAGATGGATAGACAGACATGTATATAGGTAGATATACAGCTAGATGGAAAGACAGACAGACAGACATGTATGTATATAGGCAGACAGACAGACAGACAAGATGGACAGACAGATGGACATAGAGACAGACAGACATTTATATAGGTAGATATACAGCTAGCTGGAAAGACAGACAGACAGGCAGGCAGACATGTATGTATATAGGTAGATTGACAGGCATACAGATAGACAGACAGACATGTATGTATATAGGTAGATTAACAGGCAGACAGACAGACAGACAGATGGACATAGAGACAGACAGACATGTATATAGGTAGATATACAGCTAGCTGGAAAGACAGACAGACAGACTGTATATATATGTATGTATATAGGTAGATTGACAGACAGACAGACAGACCATTTCACTACATGTACGTACTGTCTATAGTTGTGTATGATACCAAATTAAAATCCTTGATAACTAGTTGTATATAAAGACAACATATGCAATTTTTTTTAATTGATAGCAATATCACTTATCAAATCTTTTGTTTAATAAGCATTCCTCCAAGAAGACATGTCCTGCACAGAGCCCTAACCCCTTCACCCCCCTGAACACCTGCACCTCTGCACCTCGGACCTGATCTGGTAAAACTCCCACAGCCATGCTCTAAAACCTTCTGTAAAGCCTTCTGAGACTCAGAACGATTCTTTATATTATACATACACACACGTCTAGAAAGTGTGCCAATATTTTTGGAGCTGGTGATAGATCACCATAGTTTAGTTGAAGACTAAAATAGTATCTAATGCACAGTATAATCTATAGGAATGTTTTATCTGATATAATTTTATCTCTTATTAAAAGGGTGCCATTATTTATGTAGTTAAAGACAGATGTATTGCATTAAAACTATACCACATTTCAGTATGCTTAATTTTGTAGTATAACCCTGTTATTCATTTGTGTGTGTGTGTGTGTGTGTGTGTGTGTGTGTGTGTGTTTGGAGCGTTAGACAGAGGTGCAGCCTTGCACTGCAGTGTGTGTGTGTGTTTACTTCCTGTGTATTTGAGCAGTGACGGTGAGGTGAAGGGGAGACCGGGGTTGGATTAACAATGACCAAATCTAATCCATCACTGCAGAGCGGTACTGCTGTAGATTGTGTATTTATTGTTCATGTCCGAGTTGTCATACAGTGTTTGTGTGTGTGTGTGTGTGTGTGAGCCTGCTCCACAGGGTGTGTGTTGTAAGACCCCACAGGCTGAACTTACGAGGTTTGGAGGAAGGCCGCCAATACGGTGACACATCTGTCAACCACTGGAAAGTAACACTCTTCCACATTGCCCAGTTTCTAAACACTAATAATACTGTATGTAATAATAGCATGCGAGTATTTATTTATTTTTTGCTAAATGCTACATGCTAACGGCTCCTAAATAGAGGAGTTCATTTCAAAATATCTCTACCTTTAAAAGGAGGTACATTTAAGTCAATGAGCGTTTCATTATATGGGTTTAAACAATGAAATCTAAAATCAATCAAAATATACCCAGCTATTATCTAATATTTAAATTATGGCTAAATAATTCAGTTTTAAAACACTGGATATAATATAATGCTTTTTTCATTGGGGAGCCAATATCTTTGAAATAATATGAAATAGTTATAAAGGAGGTTATAAATCGTTATAAAAGTCTCTCACAGAAAAAGACTAAGCAGTGTTAATATGCTTAGTAAGCATATTAATTAGCATAATTAGTATGCATTAAATTAATTAGCATAATTAGTGAGGGTTCTTTTCTCCATCTTCTCTCCCACATTTCACATTAATAAAAAATTTTTTTCTATATATATAATAAAAAATATATTTTTGGTCCATAAAGGACAATGTTTTTGCTTTCGTAAGGGGGGGGGGAGGAGGAGGGGAGGTGCTGCACTCATATAAAGCTATACACTGTATTTACAGGTTTTAAAACAATTTGATGCCATTATGTATTATTATTATTATAATACCAATATGAAGTGTCACATTTCACACAAGAACGTTTGAATAGTTTTACGAAAAGGTGCCAATAATTTTGGAACTGCCCTCAAACATGACTCAAATGTAGGAACTAAGGCCACTACTTGTTGTATTAGGACATTTGTAGATTACAAGCGTGGAAAAAAGTGCAAAGATATTTTGTTGATGCTGCCATCTAAAATGGAATGTCCTATTGTGAGCGTGTGCGTGTGTGTGTGTGTGTGTGTGCGTGTGTTGCTTATAGGAAACACGAACACGGCAGCTTTTGGACGATCAGCGCCAACCTGCCAATTTAGCCGTCCGCAGCCATTTTCTACTTAAACGGTTTTCTTTACTTTTATCATGAAACTTCCTGGAGAGTTCACCGTGAGCGCATGTCAGCGGGCGTGAAAGAGGCTGAGTATCAATCATTAGTTGCGGCACGCGGCCATCACGCTGTCCTAGCAATTACTGATTAAAAGCATCACTGAGCCTGAAGTGCACTCCGAGACCTGTTATCTGGACCGCATGTCAAGACGAGACTCAGAGACACAGTCATGCATTTGAGAGGAAAATGTAAAGCTTCTCTCGCCCACTCCACTCCGCCCCCACCCCCACCATCTGCATCTCTCTCCATCGCCGTCGCCGTCTCACGTCAGTGTGCTTTTGAAAAGAGCATAGACGGAGCGCAGAAATGTTCAAATGGATGTGAGACCTGGCAGATTCATAATAGAACCTAAAATCATTCCATCATGTGATCGAGGCCCGGTCCTGACACAAATGAATCGAATGTAGCATCTTACAGCCTTAGCTCAGAGCTCTTAACGTCCAGCGACATGTTAATTTCTTTCATTATTCATTTAATTTCCCAAGATTGCCAAGCTGATGCGTTATTATTTTGTTTAAGATGATGTTGTTAACACTGGAGAACTGTCATTAGTTTTTAAGTACAGGAGTAAGGACTTGACGTGCGGTAAAAAAACAAATGGAAAATAAACGTCAGTTAGTCGATGTGGTGGTGATGCGGCCAGGGATGGACTTGGTGATTTTTGGGGCCCTAAGGGATTTCAGGTCTGGGGCCACAACAGTCACACTTTGAACTCAAAACACTCTTTTACTATCATTTTCTTTCTTTGTAAATAAACTGAATGTACGACTCAGTACCTGTTGTATTCGATTCACTAGCCTCACCATTCGATTCAGTACTATCTGCATTCGATTCAGTACCATCTGCATTCGATTTTCGATTCAGTACTATCTGCATTCGATTCAGTACCATCTGCATTCGATTCAGTACCATCTGCATTCGATTCAGTATCATTTTCATTCAATTCCGTACCATCTGCATTCGATTCAGTATCATTTGCATTCAATTCCGTACCATCTGTATTCGATTTTCGATTCAGGATCATTTGCATTCAATTCAGTACCATCTGTATTTGATTCTCGATTCAGTACCATCTGTATTCAATTCTATACAATCTGCATTCGATTCAGTACTATCTGCATTCGATTCAGTACTATCTGCATTCGATTCAGTACTATCTGCATTCGATTCAGTACTATCTGCATTCGATT
>JAOUQX010000002.1:475483-490655 GCA_028566295.1 Liobagrus marginatus
ATATACGGTATATATAAAAGCATCCCCTCCACCCAACCCAGGGATTATCCACCATCTGAATGAACTCGGCCCATGAGCACTTCTTCCCTACACACTCCATCAATACACTCGTATTATTTCTAAAGTATGATTTGTAAAGAACTTTCCTATTTTCTTTGCTCAGGAACCTTTAACTCACACACACCTCTCTCTCTCTCCTTCTGCTGTAAAACACATCTTCAACATATCTGTCAGCACTCCACCCATTCTCTAGCAAATCACTGCAATGCCACATATTAACCTGCACACACACACACACACAAACAAACAAACACACACACACACACGCACGCACACACACACACACACAGTCACTGACCTCCTGATCCATCATGGGGAAAAAGACAGATTTCAAACTTCACCGCATAAAAAATAAATCAAAAATCAGAAAGAAAATTCCAAGAAAACTTTTTTCCCTCCAAATGGTAAATTTTATTTAATGGCTTTCCTACAGCCTTTTTTTTTTTTTTTTTTTAAGCGCTTGCATTAGCGCAAGAGTGCTTGCGCAGCTGACATGAGGTCATTTCTCACCTCGCGAGCCTGTAGCACGCGGCTCTCAGTTTCCAGCTCTTGGCGAAAAGCCGTTAAGAGCCACACAGAGAGAGAACACCAAATTGGATACATGCAAAACCATAAAGCGGCCTTCCGAGAGCGCGAGGGTGCGCGCGCACACACACACACATACACCGCTACGCGGAGATGTGCGGAAATGTGATTAAAACGTCGCTCGCGGGTGCCGAGCGCGTTTAAATGCGTAGGGCTCGCGGCGCTCGTAAAGCGCAACGCTAGCGTTCTGCCTCGGTTACAAAAACACTGAGGTCATCAGCATGCGCGCGTGCGTGCACACGCACACACAATAACTCCCTTAAAACATGATCCCGTGACCCCGAGCTGCCGTGACGCGGCTTATTACGGAATTCTGGCCAATAAATCTGAAATGAACCTTCAACACATTTCTCCACTCATGACATAAGAGTTTATTTCATCATGTATATATAAATATAGAAATAAAACAAGGTAGGAACTGTGGCAGGAAGGTTAGATCAGAACAGCTGCTGACCTCTGCGTATGTAAATGTAAATTAAACGGGTCATGCGCATGCAGCTCTTTTTATTTTTGCTCTTATAATTGATGTCCGACTGCTGGAGGACAATTGATTAACTCTTGAGGCTTGGGACAGAGGCAATGATTTTCCAAATATTACAGATGATGGACTGGACTGGACGATCAGACACCAGGCTCCAGCAGTGAAGACAATCTGAAAGTTATTCCAGAAGTTCTCCATCTAACATTAAATACAGGGCGCTATTATGGTCACTGCCGTAAACAGGAACCGAACGAACTCTTTATTCACACGAGCTCTTCGGTAACCAGTCGTCAAATTCCTTTCTGACAAATAAGGCTTCATTTCTGTGACGGCCATTAAGTCACTGGGAAACTCAAATAAAGCAATAAATGATTGAAATCGGGGGGTTTGGGGGAAATGGGGGTTTTCTGGTACACACTTTGGATCGGAACAAAAAACATTTACATCTTATTCGCACTTATAAGCGATTTAGCGGTGAACTTGAACTGAGTTTGTTGAGGGTCATTTTGCGATGTCTAGATGAATGGGTCAGTATTTATTAAAATGGGTCCAATGACGGCACAGCGGTGAAGCGGTAACAGGGTCGTGGGCAGTTAAGGATCGTTAATGGACGTGAGGAGTGAACTTACAGAAACAACTTACAGAACTTAAAGGATCTGCTGCTAACATCTCAGTACCAGCTACCACACACACACCTTCAGCTACCACACACACACACATACAGGGGTCTAACGGAGTCCATGTCTCTACAGATCAGAACTGTTTTAGCGGCAAACGGTTGACCGACACAGTAATAAAGATGGTCATAATGTTCTGCCTGATCGATGTTGCCAAAAACTATTTTTAATGAAATCTGAAAAACAAATCCTGGATTTAACTCGTCATTTTTACGTTCAAACAAACACAAACAAGGAGGCAAGAACTGGACGACCATATTATAACTTTATTGTAGAGACATTTAACTACAATTATTTAAAAAATAAGGGGGAATAAAGAGTATTAAAGGTGTTTGTGATCCGTAAGGTGCAGGTCTTAAACCGATGCAGCATTTTAAAGTATGAAGATTATGTTCATGTCCCTTTTAAAACGCATGATGACCCGGAACATGCCGCTGTGTCCTGTGTCACCCTTCCGCCCCCTTGTTCAAAAAAACAAAACCACCAAAGTTCGACAATCGTCCCGGTCCGGGGCAGACGCGGCGCTGATGAGTGCATTTGATGATTAGGGTTGTGTGTGTGTGTGTATATATATATCTATATATATATATACACACATACATACATAATATATATATATATATATACACACACAGAGAGCGAGAGCAAAGAGAAAGAGCAAAGAGAGAGAGAAAGAGAGAAAAGAGAGAGAAAGAGAGAGAAAGAGAGAGAGAGAGAATCAACATTGAGTGGAACAAAACAGCAAAATGTAAAACACTGAAATGTGGTTAACGGCTTGTTCGAGCAGTTTCACAGATTTAGGGGCCGCAAAATGACAAGAGGTATATAATATTAATAATAATAAAAAAGGAACTCTTTTTACCGACATGCACTACTTGAGCTACGATATGTTAAAGATCATCTAGCTAACAGGAGGAGGTTAACGTAACAGACATCGGAGGACATGAAGGTACACGCGGGACATACGCTGAGCCTCAGACGGGACAGATCAGCCATGTTATTGTGTACAGTGTAATACTCCGCTAATATTCTGCAGGCACGTTGTACGTTGAATATTAATTATTATTATCATCATCATCATCTTTTAAATACAATTTCAAAACACCAGCAGTGGAACCACAAATCGTAATGCATCATACAAAGATGTGTTTTCTCTCTTTCTGACATGAGGTAAAGTAAGGCGCCCAAGTGCAAGGCTCGTTTGTGCTACATGTACAAGAGGAAGAAAAAAAAATGGAAATAAACGTTTGAGCCAGGAACAGAGACGGCGGCGACATAAAGGCGTTTGTTTTACGTGACGTTTGCGTCTCGGCCTCTCGCGCGCTCGCTCGTTAGCTAGTTAGCTGCGACGATGTCGTCCATGTGGCCGTGTTAACCGTTTCACATTGTGTACAGAAACAAAGTTGTGTGTGTGTGCGCTATTGTGCTGCTGAAAAGAGATTTAACCGTAAAAGACCTGAAATGCAAAGCTTTACAAATGAGACGTGGCCAAATGAAAAACAAATCGTTTGGCAAAAAAATAAAATATACTAAAATCCCGAATCCCTGTCCACAATATTAAAATAGATCACATCCTCCTATTGAAGTATTTTATTTCTTATTGAATGTCGCTTACTTTAACTTATCAGATTCTAGTTACATTTAAATGCTGTGGAACGTCCACCAAACAAGTTCGCCGTCGTCGCGTATGTTAAGGCTCTTGCTTTGTCAACCTTTAAAGAGGTTAGCGAGATCACAATCATTTCCAAAAAATTACAGTTGGCGTAAAAAAAATGTTGCGCAACAATGACATTATTTTGTTTAAAAATCTGTATATCTGGCATCCGCCGTGCAAAAGACTGGATTTAACCCTAAACCCGTTCCATCATTTTTAAACTAGCGCTCTTACAGCTAAAACACACGTTGCGTCCAATCTGAACGTAGAACTTTACAGCGCCGACTTCGATTACTTCTGGATTACGGACGCCGTCGATGAAACCGAGAAACGCTTTCCCTCCATGAAGCGTTCATGTGAAATCCCCGCGCTAGCACATGGCACCGGATATCGCTATCTGATGTAGACAGATGGCGTGTATGTCAAACACGATGGGCGCTGTATAATTATATATATATATATTTATATATATTTAAAACTCATCTGAATGTGAACGGAGTCTAGTGCAAACTGTAGTGTGTGTGTGTGTGTGTGTGTGTGTGTGTGTGTGTGTGTGTGTATAAGCATCCCGGGTCTGAGGATACGGGAGCAGATATAAGCACGGAGTTAGCGCTCTATCTATAAATAACGCTAGCATCTTTTATCCTTTTCAAAACTAAATTACACACGGTGTTTGTGAGGTAGCGTCATCTGCACGATTTCACTTCAGGAATAATTCCAGCTGTGCTACAAAAAAACAAACAAACAGCAGATCGGAGAACAAGAGGTACCACACGATGACCCTCAGCACTCAGTCAGGTAGTTAGGACATGTCGTCATGTGACAAAGGGGGAAAAATAACAAATGATAATAATAATAGACTGCATTGACTGATTTAAGCCTACAGCTGAACTTTTGGGGTTTATACAACCAACAAGTTTTCTCTACACTGTTCAAGAACATAAAAATGCGCAAAAAATCTGGAACGCCGGTAAGACTTAAAGACGCAAAAAAGGATTGAAACATGGCGCGCGTGTGTGTGCGCGCGTGTGTGTTAAAGGAAGCGGTTTCGAGTGCAATCTGTCACTAGGTGACCATGATTAAAAATGTCACACACACACACGAAGATAATGTACAGAGAAAGTCTCGGCTGTTCCGCCTAAAAGTATTCAAACAAAAAAATAAAAAGAGAAATGATGAAGCCGACCTCTACAATTTGACTGCTGCCAAAACAGGATGAGAGAACCCACGATTCAGGTCAAATAGAGGTATTATAGTTACAGTGCAAAAGAGATGAGAAATTCAAGCTTAATAATAATAATAATTAAACAGCACAAAAAAAAACAAGAAAAAAAAAAAACGCATGCAATTAACTGAGGTATTCGAGTAACAATGCCTATTACGAAGAAGAATACGCGAGACGACGAGAGGAAAACCGAAGGCTGGTTTTAACGTTTGGAAGCGAGCGACGTCGCGGATGACCGAATTCGCCGGCGCCGCATCACGGTCGCGTGCGTCACTGCTGACTTTGGTGCGGTGAATCAGAGCGCGATAGCGGTACGTAAATCTGCGCTGCGTCTAACTAAAGCATCCCGACTTTGATTGCGGCGTTTTGCTTATGGTACGTTTCCCGAAAGTTTGAAATCGGTCGACGGAGAGACGTCTAGACGTCCGACTGAACCCGAGATTCGTCCCTGTTCTGGAATAAAGCGGTTCCTGAAACCCGACACAGTAATAGACACTTGGTATTGTTCTCTGTATATAAACAGTTTAGAATAGAATCGGTAGCTCTGTTAATATTAATATTTGCTAAAATTCGTCCGGTTGCGCGCAAAGTTCAGACGTTATGATCAAATCTGCCGAGTTACAGTAAGAGGGAATGTTAAAGGAGGATCTTTCTTTCGAAAACGCGACGCTTGATGAATCTCGGTGCCGATCCGTCCAAATGTTGGCGGCTGAGCGAAACCAAACGGACTAAGTGCAATGAAGGTTAACAGCGTTTCGTAACCAAGGAACGCCACACACTCGCTCCGTGTTCTGTCTCTCTCCCTCTCTCTATCCGAGAAATTTAAAAACGTTAAAAAAAACATCTGGCACTAGTGCACAGGCTCTGAGGAGTTTAGCGTTTTGTTTTTTTTCATGTTTCTCTCATTTAAACGTATAAGCTTTCGTTTGAACTAGAACACAGTCGCTACGCTAATACGCTAAAGCATGAGCTGATATACATACACACACTACTGACAGAACACGATAATACAAACAAAAAATAAAATAAAAATAGGACAAAGAGCAAACCCCTGACCGGTAATCAGGTGATCGAACAGCACGGTGGAAATAAAAGGTAAAGATTGTGTTTGCGCAAAATAAAAAGGAACCCATTCGTTCAGTTAGAAACCTTTGCTCTGCGATTGTTGACTGTAGTCTCTATGACGGACGGAAACCGGACGGAGAGGCGTCGATGCGCCGCAGTGTCCGTCTGCGCGCGCGTGCGTGCGTGCGTGTTGTGTGTTTCTCAGCTGTTCTGGACCTGAGGTTGATTGGCTTTGAGGCTGCGCAGGGCGCGCCTCGCTGCTGCAGATTTAGCGATGCGGTAGCTCCGCCCGACTCCTTTAAACTTTCCTTTTCCCACCACCTCCACGGTCACGCGAACCTTTCCGTCATACGTCCTCTCGGCCGGACTACGAGGGAGAGAGAGAGAGAGAGAGAGAAACACACACACACACACACTCCAGGTTTAATCCAACCACTGAAACCACCAGTGACAAATGGTTACAAGTTCTGGGTTGTTCATCTGTAAATCGAGGTTCAGGTCCCAGCAGCACCGTTGGGCCCTTTAGCCAGGCCCCTAACGTCTCTCTGACCCTACACCCTATATGGTGAGATGGTGGCTCAATGGTATAAGGCTCTGGGTCAGTGATCAGAGGATCGGGGGTTCAAACCTCGCACCAGGCATGCTGCCATCATTGGGTCCTTAAGCAAGACCCTTAACCTCACTTGCTCCAGGGGCGCCGTTTGTTCTGGCTGACCATGCGCTCTGACCCCAGTGTATTCTGACAGGTATGCTGGGATATGCAGAAAATCAAACATTTCACTGCATGTATGTGTATGTGACAAATAGAAGATCTGAATGATTACTGACATTTTCAGATCCTATTATTATTATTTCCAAGTATCCGTTTAGCAAACACTCCAAAACCTTATAAACTTGCACTATTACCAATTGCATCACCACACACACATTCTTTAATCTACACTTTAACCCTAACACACATTTACAGCATTTCGGAACCAGAGCGACTTACATTTATGTCATCGCTCCAACCGAGCACTTAAGGGCCTTGTGCAGGGGCCCCACTGGTGACCGCTTGGTGGTGCTGGGAATGAAACCCATGATCTTCTGATCAGATCACCACAAAAATAAATTTGATACAGTCATCAGCAAGTACTAGCAACCAACCTTAATACTGCACCCCAATATACAACCTTAAGCCCAACCTCCTACACGTACCATTCAACCTCGACACTGGTCAAATCCCAACTCTTTAATCTGACCTCCATAAACACACATGGACCCTACATTTCTAACCTACCTGGACGCAGATGCTGTTAATCAGAGGAATACATTTCTTTAGCAACACGTTTCATTACTTTACCACTTTAGAAAACGTTTGTAGTTTTAGACTTTAAGTTAAGTGTTAAAACAGACTCCGGTATGTACAGGACGTTCGATTGGTCACCTGAATTTGGCCGTTTCGGGTTCCATCTCCAGCAGCTCTCGCACAGGCGAGCGTGGGACGTTGGCGGAGAACTTCTCTGTGACACAAACCCAAACAAACGTTCCACATGTCAATACAACGTCCCAGCACAAGAACAAATCGGTACATTTGAAAGGTAACGACGTTTAAGGCCCTCGCCGTACGAGCCGAGGGACAGTGAAGCTGGACGCAACGCGGATGCGATTCCGCGCCTGTACGTGTCTCACCTATCAGCGGCCTCATCATTGGATAATACACTTGCCAAACGGTCTCGAGCGACATCTTGCTATCCATGTAAATTGCTCCGGCTAGCGATTCGAAAATGTCCCCCATTGCTTTGGGGACCTCAATATCCTCCTCTTTCTCCTCGTCTTCTTCGGATCGGCGCAGCTGAAAAACAGAAAAGTGATTGCCGGTTTGCTTTCTCACAGGAGCGAAACTGCCTTCACCCGTACGGCACTCATTTTAAAATTAATTCAACCCGACAAATAGATGAGAAACGTTATATAAATACGAAGCGAAATAGCTCAGATAGAATATGAGGTACGGTCCAGTTTTTACATCTTGCGGCCAATAAATAAGCACTCAGGTTCCGAATTGGTCCTACGTCGCACGGAACAAAACGCGATCCGTCCTCCAATTACGTTTAGCAGCGAACTTAACAAAAGCGTCGGCTGTTGCGCGCCGGAGTTTAAAGCGGACGATGGAAATGAAAGGAAACGTGACTTGTTTTAGTGCGTTTGCTTCTCGTCATACGGTATCCGAGGACGTCCCCGAGGAATAAAACGCTTTCCAGCCAAACGAGGCTATGGGCATGGTTAAAATAACCATTTAAAAATCAACACGACTGCATTTTAGCCCCAAAAAAATTAACTATTAAAGAAAAACAAACTGAAACGGTGAAAACGTGTCAGAGCGCCGATGTGGGAATGACATTAACGAAGGCTCTCGAAGGTAAACGTTTTGTCAAACCTGCTGAACAACAAACACACTACACACACTGTGTGCTGGAACAAAAATGAATAAAAAACGCTGGAGAAGTGTATAACGTTTGTGAAGAAACAATGGTTCAGACAAAAATACGTCATCAGTTAGGAAGAAAGTCAGCAGGAACGTCATTACAGTGCACATAAAAAAAAATCTTTTTTAAAAATTGTAATAAATAAAAATAAGTGTTGGACTGGTGACCCAGAGGATCATGGGCTCAATTCCCAGCACAATCAAGCTGTCACTACTGGGCCCCTGAGCAAGGCTCTTAACTCTTAAACGCTAGTCGGATAAATGAGATAAAGCAAAGTGGCTCTGTATAATAAATGTGAATGTACTTCAGAACATCTCTACAAAAATCAAGTTCAAGTTCAAAATCCACTCTGAGGATTTACATGAATTAGTTTCAGTAACGCACCATAAATATTTACTAATTAAACCACTAAAAAAACAAAAACACAACAACAAGTAACTAATATAAGCTAACTGTGAACACACACACAGACACATTAAAACACCCCGTGTAATAATACGTAGGTCTCCCTGACGACACAAACAGCTCTGACCCTTACAGACGTGATGTCATCACATGTCCTGCATGGTGAGAGACAGGACCTCCTTTGGAATGTGCTACAGATGGTTTGATCGGACTGAGATCAGAGGAATTTGGAGGCTGATAGTTAAAATAAAGCATTTCTACACTGCTGAAAGCAGGCGGTCATTACGGAATACTAAAGGAACATCTACGTGAATGCTTGGACGCAAGATTAGCGATAAGAACATTATCGCAGCGTCCATCACATTATCGCAACCATCAACGGCTTGCTTTGTTCCCATGACGCATCCTAATGCCTAAATAAAAGCTCACGGGCCGCCGGTTCGAACGAGAACATACAGGTTTCTAAGAGCGGCGGCGGCGCAGTGGACAGGGTCAGCATGAGCAAAACGGGTCGGCGGCTCTCCTGCCAGCTTCCAGAATTGGATATTAAACTGCCGTATTACTTTTCCCACCCCTTTTCAGGCGACGCTGAAATGGTCGATTTTATTCATGTGGGTGGTTTTAATATTATGACTAATCAGTGTGTATATTTGTGTACACAAGGCGAATCGATTTCAGGAGGTAGAACCGCGCGCGCGCACACACACACACACACACACACGCTACTGACCTCTGAATCCATTCCTTGCATTTCGTTTTTCTCCAGCTGAAATTGCACAAAATCGTCGATAACGTAGAAGAGCTCGGGCGAGATGGCTTTGAAGTATTTGTGGTAGTCGTATTTGACGGCGAGCGAAGCGAATATGGTGTTGTTGACGAGCGCCGAGCGCAGGTCGGTCAGGACCCCAGGAGAGTGCTGTCGAGGGTCTTCGTAAAGGTGCTTGGTTATGAGGTAGTCTAAAATGGCGTCGCCCAGGAACTCCAGCCGCTGGTAGCAATCTGCACGGTGGAGAGACGCAGGAATATGACAAATGAAAATGAGGTTCCGACCAGTTTTCTTTAATCTTATCTAGGGCTGAGCGATAAAACGATAACGATAATTATCGAGATTAAAAATCGATAAAAATGATATCTGTTCGATAAAGACCCGATATAAGTGCACGTGCTATGGACGATTCATATTTGCGGTCAGCGTCATGCATCAAGTGTCATATTGCGCTTCGTACATGGTCTAAAAATATTCTCTATATTTTAATATTGTTGTTAATAAAATCAATAGAAATATAATAACATTCTACGTCAGTGTTCGTCATGTTCCGGCATTCACTCAGGAGCAAAACAATCTGCCATAAAATTTGACTGTCAAAGATTTGATATTTATCGATATCAATTTTATTGCGATACATTTTTCGGGCCAAATCGGCCGGCCCTAATCTAACCTTTCAACAGATCATCTTGCGTTTCCGAACACTCACCTGTGATGGTGTTGTAATGATATGAGGCGTGTGTGAAGGCCTGCAGGAGGTAGGCCTTGTTTTTGAACACGTAGTTGATTTTTTTCTCAAAGTTCTGAAAACCCGAGATCAAGTGGTCGAGAGTGCGCTGGGCATCCGGGTGCTCGAACATGCAGCGTGCTGGGATCTGTAGCCAGCCGTACTCGTCTTCTGCGTCGCCTTCTCTGCTGTAGTCATGCCGGTCACCTCCGTCGCCGCTTGTCTTGGTCTTTCTCCTCTTCTTCACGGGCAGCACTTTGAGGCCAAGCGAGCAGAGGAACATCTGGGCGGCTCTCTCGCCGCAGCTGGTCAGGTAGCAGCCGAGCAAGGCCTCCACGCAGTCGGCGATGCTCTTGTCTGCGATGCACTGCTCGGTGTGCAGGTCGTACGAGATGCACTGCTTTGCCGCTTGAGCGCCGCAGTTCTCCTCGGCCGGGTTCCAGAAACCCACCACAAACTCGTCCTCTTCGGCTGCTTTGCTCGGGTCCAGGTAGCACATGGCGTCCCAGGAACTGTAATCGAAGTCGTCATGGCCGCCGCCGCCGCCGCCTCCGTCCGAAGAGAACATGGCCTTTTTGGGCGCCTTCCACTCGCAGCTGGGTTCGGGAGGGAAAACGCCGAGCGGGAACTTTTTCCCGAAGGCGCCGGAGCCGATCAGCATGGTGTCAATGAACTTGATGTGATCGTGGTAGTACTCGAGGTCATCCTCGCCGTTCAGGTCATCCTTTGGTTCCTTCCACATCAGGTCCTCGTCATCATCTACGTCGTCCTCGTCGTCCAAGATGGCCTTTCCTTTAGCCGTCTCGTCTTTAGCCTGGGATGGATTTGCAGAAAAACAAACGAGAAGTTAACACGCGGGGGGGATTTCTGGAAAATTAAATTGTCGAGTGGAATATCCCTTTTAACACGCCAACAACTCTGTACTCAACAACAATTCACAGAAAGGGATTTGCCATGATTACGGTCAGCGTTCTGGTTAAAGCGCTGCACTAAATAAACCCGGGAGGGATTAGAGCATACAAGCGTAGCTTGGCCGTCCCGCTCGCTGACTCATCGGTTCGAACGTACGCCAATAGCTGACACGTATCCTGAATATCATCTTTACAGCATTAGTGGACCATAAAGTTGACCATGTGGGAAAGATTCTGATGAATATTCATTAAAACGTTACCAGTCCTGACATCTAATATTGTAATAATACTGAGAGGCGACGCTGAGAGCGAGTCAGCTTCAGGCAAAACCAGCAAGAGCTTTGCGGCCTAAACCACACACACACACCAAAACGCCCATTCAGAAGCGTGGGTGAATGTTTGACATTTTCCTACTGACTTTTGATGAATGCGTTTTTCTTCCTTCTCCCTTTCTTTTGAGACATGCTGATTAATAACACATGTTCAAAAATCTACTACAGCATGTAATACACGCTAACACTAAGTATTTCATCGTGACCTGATCACATTCCTTTACACCGTAAATAAATCGTTTGCTAATTGTACGTCCTTTTATGGCACATGCGCGTATGGGGTAAAAAAAAAAAAAAGAGAGAGAGCTGGGACCGCTTGTGCGTTTCTGATAACGGCCGCTAATAAAAGATGTGTGCTAAATTAAATGCTACACGTCTCACCAAAGCTGCCTCGTCTACAAGACAGAAAAGGAAAAGTTATGCAGGAAGGAAGAATGCGCCCCCTAGTGGCCGACAGAGGAAGTCCAACTCTCAAATAAAGCCAAGATGTTCCTAATAGCCCAAAGCGAAGCCATGAAGCCGGTTAATGGCGCATGAAGATGCGTGTTGATACGGAGTTAAGCGAAGCATGCGGCGCAAAACAAACATCGGCCCGGGAGCTGTGGGAGACCGACCTCGTCCGAGTCCCACTTGTCAGTGGTGCTCTCGTCCTGGTTCACCGCGTAGCCTGGGGGAAGCCAGTTCACCGGCGGATCGAAGATAGACACCACCATCCGACTGGGCAGACCTTTCTTCTTGCCCAGGCGGTACAGGTTACAGTTACTGACCTGGAAAAAGGCGGAAACAAACGGCTTTTAATTTCCATATTCATATATTTAAAAATAAATAAATAAACCTTTTTTGATTTCCATACAAATAATGGTCAGGTGTGTCATTTCAACACCGTTGTCCATTTGCTCATGTCACATCATTTAAGCCTAATTAACATGCTGCTATTTAATAAAGAAAAAAAATACATTTTTTAATTACATTTTTTACTTTATTAATTGGGTATTTTTCACATATTCCAGTTTATTAGGAAGCTGGGGTCAAAGTACAGGGTCAGCCAGAGCGAGCGGCGCCCTGGAGCAAGTAGGGTTAAGGGCCTCGTCTCAAGGGCCCAATGATGGTAACGTGCCGGTTCCAGTGCTGAAACCTACTGACCAAGAGCCATTATATATCCAGATAATAGTTTATAGCAGCCTGGATTTCACGATATGTATAAACGTATGTGATCCTGAGTGAGTAGGGAACATGTAAAAGTAAATAAATGAGGTGAGTAAATAAAGATTTGGCATCCGGTATTTTAGCTTAGCGTGCAAGTCATGATCTTGCCCATTCATGTCCAAAGACTGCGAACTAAAAAAACAACAACAAATAATTAAGATCCATAATTAATCATTTAAATTACATACAGTAATCCGAAAATAAAAAGGAGGCTATCGAAACATTTGAAAGTAGATTTGGTTTGAATGCAGAATTTTTCCAGAACAGCCATTTTTAGAGAATACGAAGCTGGTGGAGCTGATCTACCTTTTTGCTCCTCATGTACGAGAGCCGTCCCTCGTGGGCGTCGGGATAAGTGCAGAACAGGTAGGTGGTTATGGCGTGCTTGAGGAAAGAGTCGCCCAGCATCTCTAAGCGCTCCAGATTAAAGCCGTCGCTCGCGTTGGAGAGGGTCAGGGCCTGCAGGATGAGACCCGGGTTCGGACCCAGGACTTTCACAAAGTCCCCTGGTAGCACTAAAGTCTCGGGGGCTGAAGACGAAGAGTTTGAAGGTGCTCCGGTGCTGGTTGGCGTTTCGCGAGCGAGCCGACGCTCTGAGGTAGGTTTCTTCACGCGTGCTTCGAGGAAATCCGATTTCTCGCCTAGGTTACATTCATGGCCGTCCTGGGGCTCGCCGCGTGGAACTGAGGTAGTAGTTTGTTTCGATACGTCACTCGCTAGCTGGCGGTTTCGGCAAACGTCATTGGCGTTGCTGAGGTTCCTGAAGCATTTGCACATGCTCTTGTGTTCTGATAGCTGGGCTCCGTGTGCACACGGCTCTAGCTTTATATCTGGTGCGGCGCAGTTCTCCTGCGAGACCGTGCTCTCTCTGATCTCGGCTAAGTTGCTGCTGAGGTCCTTTAGGGCAGTGTGAGACGGGGCTGCTGAGCGTGCGGCGTGCTTACAGCGATCGTCGTCGCTGTCGTCGTCGTCATTATCCTCGGTGCAAGTGCTGAGACAGGAAATGAACGACTTGCTGTCGATGGATTTCTTCCATCCAAAGTCCAGGTTAGAATACCTGCAGACAATCGGAGATTTCGTTTAGCGCGGTGATGATTAATCCTGTAGCTCAGTGGCCTTATATTCACACGCGATCTGAAATCGTTAATCGATTAAATGTTAATAAAAACTAAACTCTCGTGCAGTCAGTGAAAGATATGATCCATCATACGCTGTACACATGGACAAAATCTGATAAATCGTTTTGTTCATTAAGATAAATGGAAAGAATTTACACAATAAAAGGATTGTTTGGATAATATTTGTAATTTAATCATGACGTCAAGTGTGCTTAAGTTTAAATGCCTTGATTTAAAGTTAAACAATAATTTAATAGAAATTGGGAGAAAAAAGTAATACATGAGGAAGAAGCAGGTAACGGAGTACAACGACTGTCAATATATGGGCTGTTCATAAGGGTATGACAAGTGAGAAGAAGAAAAAAAGATTTTATTAAAAGAGTTACTACCTTAAATCGTTTAATCAATTATTATTCATTATTATTCGCGTCATGTGACCTAAACAATGTGCAGATCCTACGTAATTCCGACTAATACCTCCAGGTGTTGGACTGACCTGAAGTTAGGTGGCAGGCTCTGAATCCCCACTCCGGCATCGATGGCCGTCTGAGCTCGAAGTTCCTCGGCCGTCAGGAGGCAGTGTAGCCTGTAGAGGATGCTGGGAAGGCACACAGCTTTTCTCCACAGAGAAGCAGGGATCGGATGAATGGCACACAGTTCAGGAACTAAAATCTGCGAAGGAACAAAAAAAAAAAAAGCAGATATTTTTAATGGTGTGTAAAGTCTTTATCAAATGATTAATTTGTATAATTAATAAGGAAACATCTCACCAGCGTAAGAAGATCAACCCTCCTCAGATCCATACCTGTTTGTTTTGCAAGCTCTCCCACTTAGCTTTCCTCTTCTCGGCGCTGCTCAGAGGGAGCGCTTTGCCTTTCTGATTCAGGTGCCGAGGGGTCAAAAGATTCAGTCTGGGAAACAAACAGAGGTACAATCGCTCTAACGGCGTTCTTTAACGCAACAACACCACTTCGTGTTCCAGGCTTCATGTTCCCACCTGGAGGATGTGTGGTCCACGTCTAATAGAGGCTGGTTGACGTTGGACAGGTCAAGGTTGTACTTGGTTTTGTAGTACTCGGCAAACGTCTCGTACTCCGGCGAGGGGAACTTGCTGAGCGGCGTGAGGTCTGTGTAAACGTCGGCTACGTAGAAACGATGCGGCTGGTCAAAATTGCGATATCTGAGAGAGATTCAGAAAAAATATATTTACAGTAACTGTTTAAACAGCAGTTTATACGTTTAACAGCTAACTTATTAAGTATTACGTAGCGTAGGACAACTTTAACTAGAGTCTAAAGTTTGTGTACAAACTTTGAGAGGTTGGCTTGAGAATGTTGTTTTTTAGCTAACATGATCCTAGCCTGATTAGCAGGTTGCTAGCATCATTTCTAATCTTTTTTAGCATCACTAACATTTTTGTTAGCATTATGCTAACATGATTAGCATTATGCTAACATGATTAGCATTATGCTAACATGATTAGCATTATGCTAAC
>JAOUQX010000002.1:633574-643690 GCA_028566295.1 Liobagrus marginatus
ATAAACTTTGAACTTTGATTACCCATAATGCAAACTGGGTAATTCATCGTATATATACATTTTTTTTTAAAAAGACCCGACTGTGTATCTTCTTTTGCAGCTGGTACTTTGGGAAACTTGGCCGGAAGGACGCAGAGAGACAGCTGCTGTCTAATGGAAATCCTCGGGGCACTTTTCTCATCAGGGAAAGTGAAACCACTAAAGGTAACTAGCGTAAGCACAAAGTCCAAAACCGATCTGAATTTTATCTGTCGACGTACAGTATGTAAAACTAGAATGGATTTTTTTTTACTAATAAATGTCATACGGTAAAGATATTAATGAATGACCCTAAATTAAGACGTTTATGATAAAGATATTGTTGTAGTTTATGGTGAAGCCCCAGTGGTACGGACTGTAAGGGCTGCATAGTGAGAATTTATTATAAAGACCATGTGCTAATGTGTGTATGGTCAGGGCCCAATGAGAAGGTGTTTAAGATAAGGGCCACATGATTAGGAGTTTAGGGTAAAGACCTTATGAAAGAGTTTGGGGTAAGGGCCATGTGGTAATGAGTTTTTAAGAGTCATATGGTAAGGAGTGTATGACGGTCCTAGAGAAGAGAGAGACCTCGCTAATGTTCTGGAGTCGGTTTCGCTTTCCGCTATCGGAAACTGTTGTTCCAGAAAGAGTATGCTAGATGCTTACAATGCATCTTATATTCCTCGGGTAGAATCCCTTGAAGGAGAAGTTTTGCTCGTCTCAGCCTCCACTAAAACCGACACTGTGTTTAATCGAATTCAAGACAAAACTTTAATCTGTCTACAAACTTCTGTTACTCGTAAATCCACGACTGACATGTCAGGAAAATTGATGTTGTATTTCGAGTGCTGCATTACAGCAGTCAAGAGTCCGCAGAGCAACCGCAGTGGACCGAGCACACAACCCTGATGTGTGCCGTTGTTAAAAGGTAGTACTGGAGGGTACGTTCTATTTGGACTGGGCTCCGTGCTTTCAGTCAGAAAGTTCAAGAAGTGTCTGAAGACTTTATAAGTAGGAATGCTTTGTATTCTTGCTGGCCTGGGAAAAGACAGATGATCTAGTGTTAAACATGTGTTATTTGATCTCAAAGGGATCAGGTGACAAGGAAACGATGTTTACTCCTTCGACGTTGGTGGACGTCACTGAAAAGCAGCTTTTCTGAACATGTTCGAGGTTGGTTCTAGTGCTCGGTGCCTTCGGGGTATTTTCCCACCAGTTTTAGAACCGGTTTGGCAAGTTTTTTAGCAGTGGTCTGTATTAGCGAGATAGCTTAACAGATGTATCGTTTTCAGGTGGCCCAGGGGGTTGGGTGCAGCTGTGTAGATCTTGATGTAAACAGATTCAAGGTGTTGAACCAAACTGGTTAGTGAAGTTCTCGATGACGGTTGCTTTTTTGGCTCCGGCTTTTTCCAAGGCAGACAGTTTAGCAGTTAAGAGAGATGATCATGGTCACTCAGCGGTACTGAGATTTGAACATAAAGTCTTGGTCCCCATCAATTAAGTGCTACCTTAAGCTTTGGTATTGATCGAGTTGGTCGCGTATGTACACAATGACGATTGCTTCTACATTATCTAAAAAGCCAAATATTACTGTCAATAAACTGGATAACAGGAAAAGGAAACTCATCTAGACTTCCCCATTCATTCCAATGTCCTGTCCTCTATCCCCTCTAACCCTCCCTCCCTCTCTCTCTCTCTTTCTCTTCTGCAGGAGCGTATTCCTTATCCATCCAGGACTGGGATGACGTTAAAGGTGATCACGTGAAACACTACAAGATCCGTAAGCTTGACAATGGAGGTTATTACATCACCACCCGTGCTCAGTTTGAGACTCTGCAGCAGCTTGTTCACCATTACTCTGGTAAATCCGAGTCAAGTGACCATGCACAAATATTTAATCATCCATGACCGAATGAATGGCGTGTGAGAAAAGGAACGACTGGCAGTTCGAGACAGAGCAACCGTTACGGAGGTCTAGACGATGTTTGTAACAGCACGCCGTTGTTTTGTTCGTGTTTGTGTGCGCAGCGAGGGCGGCGGGGCTGTGCTGTAGATTGATAGTCCCCTGCCACAAAGGCATGCCTCGCCTCGCTGACCTGTCCGTCAAAACCAAAGATGTGTGGGAAATCCCGCGGGAGTCGCTTCAGCTCATCAAGCGCTTGGGGAACGGCCAGTTCGGAGAGGTCTGGATGGGTGCGTATTCATTACTGCTGAAAGCCTGAGAAAGCTGCATCAGTGGATAATCTCTACTGAAGCTTTAATCCAGGATTCGGTTTAATCTGTGAAGGTTGTGTCCGTTTAAATACCGGCGACGCCAATGACATGTGATTTATTAAAAGGCGTTTTAATGCATGCGCTAGGCCAAACGAGGATTTTTAATCCACTCTGTGTGTTGGTCAGTGGCTTTTTTCTCTGATTTTGCCGATTAAACTGCAGGTACGTGGAACGGCACGACTAAAGTGGCGGTAAAGACCTTAAAACCAGGCACCATGTCCCCCGAGTCATTCCTGGAGGAAGCTCAGATCATGAAGAAACTGAGACATGACAAACTGGTGCAGTTATACGCCGTCGTCTCCGAGGAGCCGATTTACATCGTCACAGAGTACATGAGCAAAGGTGAGTGAGAAAATAATTCAAATATTAACGACAGAATGATATTTATTAGTACAGTTATAACATTCCCTTCAGATTTGATTTGTGGATTCATCTCTGGATTATAGGATGCATTAGAAGAAAAGTCCATTAAAAAAGTTACAAGTAGTAAAAATGCGTACGACGGCGTTTTAGTGGCACGTTTACACATTAAAAAAATATTTTTTTTAAATATTATGAGATTAATATAAGAGTAATGTTTCCAGAATCAAGTCAAAAATACAAGAATAACCTCAAAATAGTACAAGAATAGATCGGAATTACCAGCTTGAAGTTGAAATATTACAAAATTACGAGAAAAGTCAAAATTACGATAAAAAAATCATAATTACGAGATTAAAGTTGTAATAGTTGGAGAATAAAGTCAAAATTACGAGAATAAATCGCTAATACGAGATTAAAGTAAAGAAATAATACAAGAATAAATTCTAAATTATTACAAGTTTAAAGTCGTAATGTTTCCAGATTAAAGTCAAAATTACGAGAAAAATGTCAAAATAGTACAAGATTAAATCCGAATTACAAGATTGAAGTTAATATTTGAAGAATAAAGTCAAAATATTATAAAGTACTGAGAATAATGTTGGATTTATTGGCACTAAAATGACTAAAAGAGGAAAGTGTTAGCATTGTGATACAAGAGGAGGAAAACATTAAAAATCAATGTTGAAAATCTACTAGAACAATTATTATAATTCCAATCGGATGATTATTTCCTGTTTCATGGTTGAGGTTTTGCTGTTTTTAAAAATAAACATTTAAACCTGTTTTTCATACGTTTTCAGGAAGCTTGCTGGACTTCCTGAAGGACGGTGAAGGACGGAGCCTTAAATTGCCAAACCTCGTGGACATGGCGGCTCAGGTACGAAAAACATCGACATGATTCGCATCACGTCGGACATTCTCGATTACAAAACTAGTCAGTGATGTTAGTAACTGAGCATGTGCGGTGTCGTTTAGGTGGCTGCGGGTATGGCTTACATCGAGAGAATGAATTACATCCACAGAGACCTGAGATCGGCCAACATCCTCGTAGGCGACAGTTTAATATGTAAGATCGCCGATTTTGGCCTGGCCAGGCTGATCGAGGATAATGAATACACGGCGAGACAAGGTGAGTGAATGAAGGGGGGGGGTTGGCCTTATTATTCCAAACTGGTGGTCCGCTGCCCTCTCGTGGGCCAAGGAGCGCCATCTGCTGGGCCGTGTAGGCAGTGGTATACTACCACAAATTAATTTGTACTTATTTTTTAATGGACAAATTGTTATTATTTAATGATCTAATTGTTTTTAGGGATTTATTTCATGTAAAACACTGAAGTCAAGTCCAGATGCGTTGCATTTATGCATCTCAAAAGTAGATCGTTGTACTTTTATAATTTTCTATTATACTATACTTATACATTATATGTGATACACTTATACATAATATTAATATAATATAATTATACATGCTATCATATTTGGAAAGGTGATCCTCGGAATGTTTTAAAACTAATTTAATAAAAATAATTGAAATAATAAAATTGTAAGTGGCTGTGGATAAGGGCGTATGTTAAATGCTGTACACGTGACAAAGTTTGAAGTGTATTTGTGTATCGCTCTTGGAAGCGACTAAATTCTGGCTAATTACTAGGTGCCAAGTTCCCGATAAAATGGACGGCCCCCGAAGCCGCGCTGTACGGACGCTTCACCATTAAATCGGACGTGTGGTCATTTGGAATACTGCTAACCGAGCTGGTGACCAAAGGACGTGTGCCGTATCCAGGTAAGATGGAGTCTCTCGGAATGACTTCTGTACATGATACGAGTGGGCCATCGCTGAAAATGGCTGTTTATCTGTTTACTTTTATTAGGGATGAATAACCGGGAGGTGTTGGAGCAGGTGGAGCGTGGCTACAGGATGCCGTGCCCCCAGGACTGCCCCATCTCCCTACACGAGCTCATGCTGCAGTGCTGGAAGCGAGACCCCGAGGAGAGACCCACGTTCGAGTACCTGCAGGCGTTTTTGGAGGATTACTTCACTGCCACGGAGCCCCAGTACCAACCGGGAGACAACCTCTAATCTGAAACAAACCAGAGTCTGAGAGCGAGTGGATTTGTGCTTTAATCCCACAGATTACAACACAAATCTACACTTACTGACTTACGATTTACTAATGCTATTCGACTTTAAAAAAAATAAAAAAATAAAATAATAATCACCTGGACGACTGAAAAACCTCCGTAGAACTCGAGTGCCAGAGGAAAGCGCTACGGTACGATACGATACGATACGCTCTGACCTGAACGACAATACGATGCACGTACGATGACCAACGCTTCCAGAATTCGTTGCCATTTAAATCCAGTATTCGACTCATCTTCCATTAAAAAGGACGTGCCGAATTAAACGCCTTCCCCGAAGCCGGAGCGTATTTTTCGGGGAAACGGATTGAGGAGAATGGATGGCCTGTTTGTATGTAGTGTAAATATGAGTGCGTTTACTTACCCCAGTTTTAGGCTTTATTACTTTTTATAACGCGTTTTATTTGAATTAAAAATATTTTTTTGGGGGGTTCATCTTCGGTCATTGCGCTCAAAAAACACAACCTTAATACCGATGCTGAAACAACACGACGGATTCTGGGAACATCCTGTTTGGGGAAAACATCTGGAGCTCTCGGATTATTTATTCCAGTAATGACATACCCTCTGTTTCGTCCTGTCGCACATAGTGTTCGCTTTCCTGACACTAAACATTAAGACTTTTCCTGAACGATAAAATGGTGTGTGTGTGTGTGTGTGTACGTGTGTACGCACACATCAGTGACTCTGCTCAGTTTTATTCTGTGTCTGCTTATAGTAAAAGCTCAGTGTCTCATTTGTTTTGTTTTCTACCTGCTAGCACATTTTCTATTTAGTCACTTTGATTAACGATAGAATAATGATGTATCGATATAGCGCGGCTGTGTGAGCGTTATTTATACGTATATTATACGTAACTGCATCTCTCTCTAGCGAAAACCATCAAATTAAATAAACGGCTAACATCATTATGGTTTTAAGAGGCGTTAAAGTAAAGAGTTTGAATGCATTACAATGTGATGATTTTAATATAACTGAGTACGGGTTAGGGGTTGGAGGTTAGGAGTTGCCAGTTAGGGGTTGGGGGTAACGTTAACTTCTCCGAGGTTTTCACACTTCTTCTGGCCCTGAATTGAACTTGAACTTGAACTTGAATTCCGTCCCTGATATTAAATGTTGCCTCTGGGCCGTATTTAACCTCGATCGGTACGTTAAAACGTCCTGGCACTCGTCTTGCAGCAGGGTGTTTACACCGCATGTCCATTCCAGCTTTCATACAAATACCTAGCGAAGGTTCTACGGTATGGCGAACACTATAGCAAGCCGTACCAAGCGACTACGACCTCATGATTTTCACTCGTCTCTCTCTCCTCCTTTTTGCTTTCCTCTATTTGGATTAACCCACAGATATTGTAGTTTTATTTAATTGTTTTTTTTTTCATTTATGCGCAAACATTTGTAGAATAAAGACTCATCATACGCACTTCTTTGGCTTTTTGTTTTCCTACAGAAATTCAGTCGTAATATTTGATCTTGTACCACAGAAACTGGATCCTGAGAGCCGACCGCACACCGGTGACGGGGCCCCAATCGGCAACATGATGATAAACGCGTCGTTATTTAATAAACAAGAATGATTACACGCCGTTTATGGAAGGAGTCCCCTGCGGCAGGAAGATAATCAGCGGATTGCTGCGCTATCGTTAGCGATAGCATGCGCTAACTTGTTATTGTTGTGAAAGAGATCAGATATGAGTGTGTGATGAAGTTTGTGGGAACAGTTTGGGAAGCACTCATGTGGGTTTGATGGTAAGAGTTTGTTCAGGTTTGATGATGATGATGATAATGGAATAGGAATAGAATAATAATAATAATAATAATAATACTAATAATAATCCCCCTCCCCCCCATTCCCCCTGCACCCTAAAAGGCTAGGCACTGAGCAGCTGGTGGAAGGAACACAGGCTAATAATAACCCGTGGCTGTGGGGTATAAGGTTACCATGTAACTCTTGCGCATGTCTTCTTGCCCCATGGCCATGTGAGGCGCCAATTACGCCGCTGAAATAATTAGCAAGCGTGTTTGCTGCCTCTTCAGTGCCTCTTTGGAGTTTCCCCCTGCACCATCTTGTCACACCGGCCTTCACCATGCCCACCGAATCTACTGTGGAAAATTAACATTTTTTTTGACGTACTTAAGGTTCCACTTGAGGATTTTATGGGGGAACAAACAAACCGGGCGGCGTTAACATCAAGCAGGTGAAAGCTGTGTGACGGGACAGGACGAGATCAGCCCAAATTTCCACAGCAAGTCGCACTATGAACAATAATACTGAAGGTACTGCATTATTTATTTATAGACTTACAGGTAATAAATAAAGAATGGCTATCATACACACAATGTATAGAAGTAGATTCGATAGCACGGTTTTATTTTATTTTTAGGCAGACAGAGCACATGGTGGCAGTTACACAACACTAATATTCTAACATATTTTAATACATTGATCATCAATGTTTCTGATTATCCAATTAGAATAAAGATTCAGCAAAAAAAAATAACCCTTTACTACACCCACTCTGTTAATTCTTAAAGAACGCTTCTGATTAAATTATTATTTGGAAGGAGTCTCCAGTATTAGCGTACTTTCAGTATTATTGTACTGAAAGAGGTAAAGCTTCACATGCAGCGTTCGCGTTCCTGCACGTTTTGTCGTGACGTGGCAACGTAAGTGACTAAGCTGAATGTAGATAATAATAAGTAACTAAAGTAAATAACGGGATAAAAAGTGCTGTAGTTGTTTAACTGCGTAATAATTTGCAGATATCTGTGCCGTGAGAAACGTGACCCTGGACAGAGACGTCCTGTTAAAGTAAGACGGCTTCATAACGAACTATATTTAATCTTATAAATCTGTAACGGTTCTAGAGCTCGAGTAACGGCTCTCTCCACGAAGCGATGTGCTAAACGCTGAAGGTTGTGCCGCGTCCACGGAAAAATCTCAGCGGTGTTAGATAGCGCTCGTTTATTCCCGCAGTTGTGTTGGATCACGTTACAGTCTCTGTTCAACCGCGAGCTTTATCAAGCCTAAGCACAAAAACATATTTACACCATTTTACATTTAGAAAGCTTAAAGATATCCTGACATGCACTACACCAAAGATAGAAGTGTGAAATATTTAAGAGAGAGAGAGAGAGAGAGAGAGCGCTCGTCATTTAAAATAAATAGACTTGTACATGTAGGATGAGTCATTTTAACAATGACGAACTTGCTTTGCCTTTTAAAGTGCCGTGTTTTTCCTGCTTCATTCTTCTTCTAACAGTCCTCTAATACTAACACTAGAGACTCCTTCCATTAATATAGGTTTCAATAAATGACCCCTAAACGAAATTCCATTAGTTAGTTATTCATTTCTTTAACCGACTGAAAACTATCTGATATGAAAATAAAAAAAACAAGAAAAAATCGTAACAACTTACAATAAGGTTCATTAGTTAAATATTAGTTAATGTAGTAACTAACATGAAGTAAGCACGAGCAAAACATCATCCATGCATTAGGTAGTTTTTATCCTGTTCAGGTTACGCAAACTGTACATTTACACGTTTATGTAACGTTACACATCACAGCGTTACTATAGCGTTCTCACTACAACATGAACGTGTGTTATCTGGGAATGAGGCACTGATGGCCTTTAGGCCGACACAATATAGTTAACGTAGATGTAAATGTTGTCAATTGCAATTAAAAAAATGCATCGACTCAAATTTTAGGCCATAAATGTGATAAAATTCAGACTAGTTTTAACGCAACAACATGGACATACAAGTTGTTGTACTATTATTATCACTTAATTTAGAAGGCGGAGTTTAAGTAGGATTACAAACCGAGATGGGAAGTAACGCAGTACAAATGATTTGTTACTGTATTTAAGTAAATATTTATGGTACAAATTCTTTGTCATTGTTTATTTTTTTGACAACTTTTTACGTTTATTGGTTACGTTGATGCACAAATATCTGTACTTTATACTTCTTACATTTTTAAACCAGGCTTGTTACTTTAGCGTTAATCTGTTTGGTCACATGATCGATATCGTTTCTTGTCATTGCGCAATGTGCCGCAACAATCTATTTTTTGTGGTTCCGCGGCTTTTTAAAGGCACCGTTGGTGTTTTGCTAGCTATCACGCACCGTAAACGTATTCAGCTAGTTTACGATGCTAACAACATAAATGGCTAAGGTGGAAGAGACGGAGCAAGACAGCGATGTAAACATGACTGAGAACAGAGACGTTCCTGATCCCCCCCCCATGGCCGTATACGTCGGTCATACGTTGTTATTGTGGCTGCGGCGTCACGTAGCAAGAATGATGCGTCGCCATGGAAACGATTAGAGGAAACATTCAACATATAACGGTCACCTTAATAAACTCACTCTGGGTGATGGGCTAGAATATTTTATACCTAGCAGTAAAAAGGGTTAAAGTATTAATATGATGCGAGGACCAGTTACCAGCATGATACTTTAATAGGAACAGAAGTAGTAACTTCTTTCCTTTAACGTGAGTAATAAAGTGTAGTCGCTACTTTTAAACATCTGCCATCTCTGCTTACTTTGTGTTAATATAAAATAGTTCTGTGTACTATATGAGTGCGTGTACTTGATCCAAAAGCCTCGTTATTTTCGTTCTACTCTATTGTACTGTAGCATCTGGAGCGGAGAGGGTTGCTATGGATACCGGAAATCAGGAAGTCGTGTACGCGACACCTCCTCAGGTCATCAACCATGGCTTCATGAAGGTCTTAAAGCGTCCTGTGCAGTGGCTGATCATCGTTGTGCTCCTGATCTCCTGGTCTGCAGCTGGAGTTTTTATGTTCGACTTTGTCAGTGACGACCAGCTGACGAGTACGTGACTCTAGTTAAGAATGTCCCTTTTTAATTTATGATCGTGGAGTTTGGAGAAGTTTTTCATAGAAGAGAAACCATGTGTTTATCCGTTTCATCTTTTATAGATTTACAGCGCTTAAGTTCAGATCCCGTGACAGCGGTGAAGGAAGCTGTTGAGGGATTTACAAGCAAAATGAGCAGCTTAAATGATGCGTTTAATAATGCGCACGGTAAGGTTAAACACTTTCACATGCAACTTTAATGTGACATCCATATGTGTATTTTTAACATTCTATTCCAGATGTGTTCTCACTCTTCCTCCTATAATATAATCTCCAGATGTGTGTGCAGGTTTAACATTAGAGTGTGTAACGTAATCGTGGGGATGTCTTCATTCACACACACAATAGTGTTAGTGAGATCGGATACGATAGTGTTAGTGAGATCAGATACGATAGTGTTAGTGAGATCAGATACGATAGCGTT
>JAOUQX010000002.1:675315-686511 GCA_028566295.1 Liobagrus marginatus
TGTGTGTGTGTGTGTGTGTGTGTGTGTGTGTGTGTGTGTGTGTGTGTGTGTGTGTGTGTGTGTGTGTGAGTGTTTGTATCACTAATTCCACCAATTCCACAGAGAGTCTCCCAAAATACATTCTTTGTCCGCACAAATCCCCCTAACCCGAAATAAACCCGGCTTCACATAGTTGTGGATGAAAGACTCGAAGAGTGCAATCCACAAGTTTTTCTGCTTTACTTAAACCTGTATCACATCTAAAGTCTTAGATACTAAAGTAAACACTCCTGGGGATTGAGGAATCTGTGATTTTCAACTCTTTAAAGTCATTTAACAACATATACAACCGGTCAGGAATGCTAACTATGAAAGATATTAAGTGAAATGATCTTCTAATCAAATGCACTGAGGTCTTCTAATAAGACCATCACTCACATGAACAGCAGCTTCAGAAATATCTGTCTGATTCATCGAGCATGGAACGATTGCTGTGGCTTTGTAGACATCCATACACTCGTCATTCACCCAGACACGATGGTGCGGTTAGGATTAACAGATTCACCCATGTACACACATATCATACCATACAGTACGCTCATACTCCATGTTTACATTAACAGCATTTGGTTAGGTCTACCCTCATTAATACTTCATCAGGAAGGAATGTTTTTATGATCGGATTTTACAGACTGGACGATTGCCAGCCAGATCGGAAAACATGGCCTTTTTTTTGTCAATGCCAACATTTCATTTGATCAGACTTGGATCCAGGATTGGATGTTTGTAGGGTAGAAACATTGCCAATGTTTTGCAGTAAATAGAAATAATTCATTGTTAAATGTCACACACGTATTAAAAATGGATTTTGGTTTCGTTCGTTGAGGCTTTCACGTTTATAGTCCTATTATGAGGTATATTGTGGATTAAACGTCTTCATTTGACAATATTCATAGATGGTCGCTGATGATGTCATTATTAATGTAAGATCATTCATCTGGTTATAAAAGCTTTCCCGTTCGTTTAGAGAGAGCACTTCCTATTCCAACACAGCACACTGACCGAGCGCTCGGCGTAAAGGTCACCTGCTGTTTGTAACAGCGTTAACCTAAAATGCAAATGAGGAAAGACACTCTGTGGTTTTAATAGCTTTAAAAAAAAAAGATGAAGGTCACATATTTGCATAAACCAAGTGAATGTATTAAACATTATATTTACCATACATCACTAACACACCTGTAAATAAAACACTAATGCTTGAAATTTTGCACACACCATGTTATGTAATAAATCTGATTATTCCAGGTAGTGTGTATTCCAGGACATGATAATAAATGACCACAATTTTAGAAATCTACAGTCCATTGTGTAACATGACATTATTACCCAGCTCTTATCCTGCGTTAGGATGTGTATTTTATGCACTTTTATATAAATATGAAATTTTTAGGCTAGCTGCTAAAAAAAATGTCTTTTGTGCCAGCTTGCACGTTTAGTTTATGATCAAAACAAGGGCTTATTTCTTGCTTCATATCGCCCCCTAGAGGAAATTGGAAGTAATGTTTTTTTCTGCACTTACACACACGTAAAGCAGTTTTAACGCAAACACCTCAGAGTTGCATGTTAAAAGTTCAAGTTCCATGTTATCACTGATACAGGGATTGATTGATACAGGGTTTGTGTATTAAGCAGTATACGTGTAGCATAACTCATACGCTACTACCTAATCATAATAGCCGGAAAACAAAACCGTTTTACGTCATCGAGTTGTCGTAAAAAATTACTTTAGCGTGTACGAATCACCACTAATGTTGTTTTTCCATAAATAGAAACATTAAGACGGACATTCTGTATATGCATATATTTTAAACTTTAAAAAGAACACAATAAAAAGTTTGACACACAACAAATGCAGTAAATAAATTCAACCATGTCAAGTCAATGACATTTCAAGTCATGGATAGAGGGAATGACTATATGATGGGCGGGGCTTCTGTACAGTAATATTGTCCAGGTTACCACGTAACTACCGTGATCCTTTAGCTACATTTATGTAAGGTTAAATGTACTGTAGCAGAAACCATCCTGTTTGCAAACTACGTCGGATTTTACTGCCATGCTAGCGAACATTTAAGTGATTAAAGATAAAAACAGTTAGCCTTGTCTTCCGACGAACCGCACGTGAGCCGAATTCTAAAGCTGTCAAAACGAGATCCGCACACGTCAGACGTTCCCTAAGACGTGTGTCACGTGATCAGAACCTAAACGGGGAGCAAACATGGCGGACACGCGTGCGGAGCTTCGAGACAAACTCCAGCGGAACTGCTAACGCTAGTTTAAAGACAGACGTGTTTTAATCCGTTTATATTCGAGGTCTGGCTAGCAGGCGCCCTTTATCAAGCTGCGGCATGGACGAGGGGAATAAATTACAGTTTCCTTCTCTTCCTGTGTGCAAGGAGGACCAACTGGTATGCTAGCTAAACTAGCTAATGGTAGTTTATGAAAGGAATAAAATTTACAGCTGCATGCGGCAGACGCTCTTAACCAGAGTGACCTGCAAAAAGTCATTTATTAGAACGGATTTTTTTTTCTAGTATGTAAAGAGAATGGGATTTGTTTTTATCGATTTATAATTATTTAGAATCAGCTGAAGAGCTTTATTTACTCTATAGGTTTGTTTAGTTTGGTTTCTTAGCCTGATAAACACTTGGGAAGAATCCCAATCGGCTGCCTGTTGGATGCTTAGGGCACTAGATAGGGTGTATAATTATAGTATCATTCTGTATGAGGTACCCCTATATAGATAGTACTGAGTAGATTATCCACAGACATGTACCACAGCATATGACATTGGCAAGGATTTCCACTGTATTGTTTTTCTTACAGGACTGGTCGTATCCCATGCGAAGAGAGATGCAGGTGATTTAAATAAGTGTGCAAATTGAATAAACAGTGTATGGGTAAATACATGGGTGCTGTCGCTAAAAACCCTATGCATTAGGTTTGTTTATTTATTTATGTATTTATATATTTTTTAGGAAATCCTCCCTGGACTCTTCTTAGGGCCCTACTCCGCTGCAATGAAGAGCAAGGTAATATATAATACCTGTCCCAAAATAATAAACCATGACCGGATAACAAATGTGTAAGTATAAAGTATAGTATAAAATAATAGCTAGTATAAATAACATCGTTGTTCCATTTAAAATGTATGGTAGGTTACGTTAACACACTCAGCACTGCTACAGTGCAGGAAGAAACCGGAAACGGATTCAAGCTCAATTTGTCATTCATGCGTTATATAATTGTAATCGCATTCTTTTGTGAGATAAATCATTTCAGGGGATGTGGATTTAGGAAACTAATCCACTTCTGTGGCCCAATTTTTAATGACCAATCATTTTAGTAACAATTTCAAAAGCCTTGATTCAACCTTCTGAATAAAATGGTACCAAAAGTAATATTTTCCAATTTTACAGTCTAAAAAAAAAGTTTTCTCTTGTAATAGCAGTCGTTAAGTTAATGCTCTTTTAAGACTGTATGTAGTGTACATACACTACATACAGCACATAAAGCACTACAGTGCTTGCTCCTGTGAAATGGTGTGATTTTATCATTACTACCAATCAGCATGTAAGGACATGTATTCCCTTAATCACGTCATCATTCTGTGTTTTTAAAGCTCTCTATGCTGGAGAAGCAGGGAATAACTCACATAGTGTGTGTTCGACAAGACATTGAGGCCAACTTCATCAAACCGAACTTCCCCCTCAAAATTAGGTATGTCATTTACTTGATCACTTTTAAACATATATTATTACATCTGGTTGGTGAAAATTCTGCTGTAGCAGGAAGTCTTCAGTGTTTCTATTACATGCCCTGAGTTTAGCAGGTTGCATCAGTAATAACGGTCCGTGCTGAAACACAGCGGTCCGTATGTAGTTAAATGAAATAAACGAAGCGTTGTAGCAAATAATTATCCTCCATGATTTTTACTATTCGAGTTACTCAAGGAATCGTTTCAGCCCTACTTTCAAAGCTAGCTTGCTATTGTTAGCCTCTCTGAAATTTCCTACTGTACCTTTAATTACGCAGACATACCCACCCATTCCGTGTTGAAGCGGACGTACAATAAGATTTGTATGATTAACACCTTTAGCCTTTTAAGTGCCATATATATATATATATACACAGTATATATACACGTTTTTAGTTCCTTTTACTTTTATCTTTAATTTTGCGCTTCCTGTTTGCAGATACCTTGTTTTAGATATTGCGGATAACCCCGTGGAGAACATCATTAAATATTTCCAAATGGTATTTTCTCACAGAGTGGATTACATGTAATATCACTGTGTATTATGTTTGCACATTTTTCATCTTTATTTCCTTCACGTCTCCCCTTTCAGACTAAAGAATTTATCGATGGCTGTTTAGAAACTGGAGGTAATTGATGATGGATAGTGATACTCTTTGTTATGTATATTATCGATGGTATGTTTAACACTGAATGAGTGTAATACGGTAAAATCTGTCCGTGTGATGATCTTGTGTTCCACAGGAAAGGTTCTTGTTCATGGGAATGCAGGGATTTCCCGGAGGTAGGATTTTTAGGGTTGTTATGTTCAATTATTTTGATAATCACCTGGATGAACAAGATCTTTAATTAATAATCGACTAGTTCACGTCATCTGGTGCCTTATAACCTACTAGTATAGAGCTTGTTTTTTTGTCCCTGATTAATGCTACATATAAGGGCAATGTAAATCGATTTTCCCAGACAGAAACTGACGATCATGTCATATTGCTTTCCTCCAGCGCTGCCTTAGTTATCGCATACCTTATGGAAACATTTGGTGTGAAGTACAGGTAATAATATTGCTAATGTTTATTCAAACCTAATGGCGAGTATTTGTTTTGCAGCTCACTTTTGTTTGCTTTTTTTTATTTTATTTTTTGTCTTGTTTTTGACGATCCCTGCTGTTTCTTTACAGAGATGCTTTCAGTCATGTCCAGGAGCGAAGGTTCTGCATCAACCCTAACGTAGGCTTCGTGCATCAACTGCAGGTATGGTTTCAAATTTCAAATCGATATTTCCCGCACTGAACGGTCTAGACGGACAATTGATGCACTAGCCAGCGTTGAATGAAATTAAAAGTGTCAATCGTTACTATTACTATCTAATACCCGTTCTATTCATATACGCGTTTCCTATTATGTTCACTACGGTTCTTAAGCTTATATGTTAGATTCCCAGACAACTAAAAGGTCCTACACACTACTCAATCCCACTACATGCACGACAGTGTTTTATCTGGAAGAGATTCCGAGATAAAGCGTTCCGGATCCTAAAATACTTTTAAAATTCTTAGTGAAATTGGTTACGGTGATCGGAAAATTGTGGGTTCGATTCCCAGCTCGACCAAGCTGCTACTGCTGGGCCCATGAACAAGGCCCTTAACCTCCAACTGCCCATTATGATAAATAATATAATAATAATAATGGTTCACATAAAAACACCCACAGCTGTATTTTTGGTGTCTCCAGAAATGATCATTACGCTGTAAGAGTTCTTACATTTGGCTTTCAGCCTCTCGCACAAATGCCTTCACCACCAGGTTCAGGAACACCACGTAATTCAGTCACATACATGTTCAATTGCTTACAGGCTAAGAAAATTACAGCTGAAGCATTATTCGACCGTGACCGTGAAATAAAGGACACTTCCATGTCCTGAAGTTCTGTCTCTGTGTATCTTTTATTTGTAGGAATACGAAGCGATCTATCTCGCCAGACTAACCATCAAGATGATGTCACCCATTCAGCTGGAGCGGTCGTTCTCCATTCAAGCAGGAATGACAGGTCGGGTTTTGCTAAAAATAAATAACTTAAATAAATAAATGTTGTTGGCTCAGGTTTAATATGGTGGTGAGATCCATTATATAGTTATACGATATCGAATTTATCCTACAATTATAGCGTTAAGCAGTATTTAACACATTTCAGATTGTGTTATGTTGTACCACGTATAATGTACATGTGACCAATAAACTTTGAACTTTGTATTATAACCTCGGCTAGGGTTTAGAATTGGGTCCTCAGTGGCTATAAGTTCAGTATGCAAAATATTTTAGTCGGATCTCAAAAAGGCATTTTTATCAAATGAAAATTCACCGTAATTCTGCTGGGGTTGTTTTCACAGGAAGCCGAAAACGAACACTAGAAGACGACGACGAATTTGGGAATATGCAAGTTCAAGCAGCGCAAAACGGATAGACTGTACACTAGAGCTTAGCAACATCGGATTTTTTTGTTTGTTTGTTTGTTTTACATTTTTATGGGATTTAAAAATTGTAAATATTGTGATTTTTTTTTGTAAAAAAACAAAACAAAAAACAAACAAACTTAATGAATAGGGGGAGGGGGAAGAATTTTGTTCCTGGAGCCTCAGGAACATTTGATATCTGTTGGGGGATTCTTTTGAGCCATATGCACTGTTTTTTGCAGTTTTATAATATTTAACACATTTTTTGCATTCGCAGTGGGACAGTATTGCAATAATGCTCTTTTTGATACTTGAAACTCTTATTTTTCGCTAGATCGCGTTCGCTTAAAAGAAAGCGGAAGGAATAACGTTGCATCGGTAGGGGGGGGAAACTTCTGGATGGAAAACAAGATGCTATGCGACAGAATTAACAACTTACTCAATAAAAAAAGATGGTTGAACGGTTTGAGCGTTCTTCGTGTCGGCTGTCACGTCACCATGAAGTCGCAGGAAGGCGTTCCTGTTACTGGTTGCCATAGTAATGCCGTTCATCCGCAGATGGCGGTTGTCTTGCTGACGGAACGTACAGTGTGGTATGTATCTGCTACATATCGTAAACCCAATACAAGTTATAGTTGTTATACAAATGCGCTATTGTTATTATAACACTTTATAATTTGGTCTTTAGGTTGTCATGGCTGGCCGAGATATCTAACGTTGTAGTGTATGTCTTTCGTTAATGTGCGTTACTTTTGTAAAATGACCTCTAAATTAAAAATTAGGAAACTCCCAGTCTACAAGTTGTAATTACAAGACTGAGGAGGTGAAGGTTTTTTACACGTTGGAAATAGTGTAGTAATTACTCTCTGCCTTCATATTGTAGAAGTCACCAGCCGCCACGAAAACGAACGTGGCTTGAACGCGTGAACGTCGACACGTGCTTCTGAATTCTCAAATCCGATTGGTCAGAATTCGGTTTCTAATTACAGCTGACTGCCGTTCCTGCTGCAACTTTTATATCCGTAAGTGATGCGCCTGATTTAAAACAGCGTTTCTTCATAACAACCTGCGGCGGTGTGAGAATAAAATTCCACATATAAACAGGAAAAAAGCTTTTTTTTTATTGGTGTTTTAACCGATCCTGAACGAGTTCAAACAGATAAGGAAGAAAATTCTGTATCGTTTAGTTTATAAACATCAAATCAACATTAAGTCCCTTGTACAGTCATGATCTAAAAATAAACATAACTTGGTGTATAATTGGATTGAATCATATAGTAGTATATTTGTGATCGTTTTAATTGCCACGTTCTCTAGAATACATTCTGATCATCATAATAAATAAAGTAAATTCTTATTAGGACTAAACAAACATGCACTGATAACAGGTACGTTAATGTGGATCCGCCTTAAGCTCCGCCCTAACCAACATTTACAACAGAACCTGTTTTAACAGAAGATGAAATTGGCCCATAATGCGTTTATTGTCTTTAGACAATGCTCTGCTACTACAAAGCTAATATAGCTAACAGATCCTTAATGTTTTACGGTTTACTTTAACACTAAGTGCAGTAAAATAAGTGCAGTTTGTTAGCTACGTTATTTATTTTGTGGCTCCGATACAAAACAAAACTCGCACTCGTCTTTTTTACCGATCGTGAAACGAAGAACGATACATGATTGTGTATCAATTAGCAAATAAACACAGAAACAGGCTCGAGTCGACGTCGCAGAACCGGCCTTCTTTTCCTTTAAGAGGATATTTAGGGATTTTTCTTTTATGTAAAATATAAATTACCGTATAGTACAGAATAGAGTAGAAAAGTAAACCTCTGTTTTAAGAAAAATGTGCAAGTACCTGCAACTTACAGATATCTTCCAGCATAAATAGACTAACAAATGATGAGACCTTGTGAGGCTTAGCAACCGGTACTTCGTATTCTACGCTAATTCTACAATCCGCAATCCTTCATCGTGCTGTAGGTTATTTGTCGTCGTCGTCCCGGACTACCGGCAAGTCTCGGTTCGAGTTTGAGGAAAATGGCATAGACACGGAGTAAACATCAGCGAGCGTACGTTCAGCGTGAGCTCGGAGATCAGCAGCCGCGTGCTCAGTCAGGTCCCGACGGAGTCAGTCGGAGAAACGACACTGCATGTAGCTCTCCTCTGAGGGTGTGTAACCCAGCTTCTTATAGAATTCCACGTTTTTCTCCGAGCACTCCAGCGTGATCTTGTAACACTGCAGTTTTTTGCTGAGCAGAGTTAACGTCGCCACGATCCTAAACACACAAGCGCAGATTCCATGCTGTTAAACAATCGCTTTCTGTTATATTATATATTATTATAATATAACATTAATATTGCTTAGTTTGTGTTTACTTGTGTCTCAGGGAAGGAAGTGTGCATTACAGGGGATGTGATTTCTGTAAAAGTGTTTGTGTTCGTGATTGAGCCTCTGACTGTCCGGTTAAATGATACTGGTGTGCACCAGTGGAGGAGGCGTGGCCTATACAGGTCCGTGTAAATGATGCCGGTCCATAGTGTACTAGTAGAGAAGGTGTGGCCTTTGTAATTCTAACTGAGGTGTACTGACAGATACGTGATTAAAAATGCAAAGGTAGAAGAGTTCAAGAACTTACAATTTTCCCAACTGTTTTCCTCGGCAGACGTCACTGACCACCACTTCCTCCACACGCCCACGCTAACGACAAAACAGCGGGTCAAAAAAAGTGCACTTCCTCAATGTTAATTTAGTATCAATTACGACTTTAATCTCATAATTGTTTTAAACGTGTCACTAAAAGCCGTCTAATGCACCTGCCATGTTCGTTAAGCAATGAATAAACGGTAACAGCGACATCTAGTGGACAAGACTAGTAGTAGCAATAGAATTCACCATGATTATCTCGTATGTGCAATGCTTGCGGAAATATGAAAGGAAACAAATTCACTTGCGCCTTTTGAGGATATCGATTCGACCGAAGATTTAAAAACTATTAAAAAATATTTATTTTTGTGTACGGTATAAAAGGTAGACAGTGTGCTGTACCTTTGCACATGCATGAATGAATTTGTGCTCGATGATGAGCGTCGCCGTGGCAACAATTTGTCCCAAATTTGTGTCCTCGACCACGATGACGTAATAGTCGCCCGTTTTCTTCATGTGCTCGAATTTTGCTGTGAAAGCAGAGCATTAGAGTACACTGTGTATATTACCCACAATACACTGCAGTGTCATTAAGTCAGTTTACACACCTAATATCCAGACGAAAGCAAAGTCATTTTAATCACTTTTATTAATTTAATTTTAACTAATAAGCTAAGAAGTTAGCATGCTAGCTACAAATCAAGCATCTGTACCTCTGAACTGCTCTTTTGTGACTTCTCCGGCTACTGTGAGCTGTGACAGGACCAGATACAGCCCTGCAAAGGTAAACCCCCCACACACACACACACAATCAATAGACAGTGATTGGACAGACAGTGAAAGATGGTGAAAGTGTGTGTGTACCTCTGTCTAAGTCGGCAGGACGGAGAGGACGGAGCAGGAGGCCGTCCCCAGGCTGTGAGGGTGAGATAGGAGGAGAGAAGGTCACCTTGCTGCTGCTCCAATCCAAATCCTGAAGGAGAGAGGCGTCAAACAACGGTGTCTCGTCCAGCAACATCTCACGGGCCCTGAAAGACAGGATGAGGAATGCATCAGGAGGGGGTTGGGCTTAATACCCGACATACCACAACAGCAATACTACAGTAACCGAGGTGAACTGGTGAAGCTACATTCCAGAGATCATGGAGAGAAATATCGGCTTGTTCATTCATCTGTCTGAACTGTTGTATCGCTCCTACGGGGCCTCAGGGAACCTGGAATCTACCACAGAACACACAAAGCGGGGGACAGCCAGGACACTCAACACACATTTCAGACACACACACACACACGCTCAGACTACAGACAAACAGTCTATAAGACAACTTTGGGCTAAAGAAAGAAAATCAGAGGACCTAAAGGAAACCCCCTGAACACGGACCAGAGAATCAAACAAACATGAAGTTTCTTAAGGAAGTCTCTGAGCAGGGAAACATTGACTGTGTATTACTTACACACCCTGGAATAACTGTGTTCTGGCACACAGCCGGATCCGCTCAGTGTACCATGATCCTCAAACAGTTCGTGTTTAAATAACACGCGCACTGCTCTGTACAACGCTGTCAGATATTAAAAGTTTTGTACCCAAAGAATGGAAATAATGTGTCCCCCCCCCCACGCGTGCATACACACACACACACACTCTGTGTAACCAACTGGTTCGCTGGGTGTGTAAAGTTATGTAGACAGACGTGAAAAGTCAGTTTTCAGCATTATCAGATCATTTTAGTAGCACTAGGTATGGGGGCGGGGCTGTTTGGATAAAGCACTTAATAAAGAGGGATAAATGAATGCTAAAGGTCATGTAAGCGTGAACTTCTTTTCTGTATAGCATTCTAAAACGCTAGAATGTAAACAATCGGAATCTTCCGCCCATCTATTTGTCTATCTGTCTAGCCATCCTTTCATCACCCCATCTTTTTTTTTTCCTTCCATCATTCGTTCATAGAATAATGGAATAGAATAATGTTCTTAAAGATTTAAGCAAAACCTCTGAAAAAGCTACAAATGTTTCTGATAATGAACCGAATAAAAAGAGCGAATAAAAAACAATGACATGCTTACATTTGTTTACTCAGTAACAGCATACACACCATACACAACATACACACTATACATAACATGCACACCGTACACACCATATACACCATACATAACATACACACCATATACACTATACATAACACACACACCGTACACACCATACACAACATACATAACATACACACCATACACACCATACACACCATACACACCATACACAAAATACACACCATACACAACATACACACCACATACACAAAAT